>UCOK01018333.1:0-31598 GCA_900474325.1 Synergus umbraculus | reverse complement strand
CAGAATATCTTATGACTATAATCTAAACAATCAAACCTACCACGTCTTTATCTCGCATGACAAACTCGGTGAAATAAAGAGACTTATTCTTTACAGATTAGCTTCAATAAGAACCGACAAATACGTTTGATTAAAACACTTATATTTATTCGACTTAAGAAACTGTAAACGTTATTTAGATTTTGGAAACTTAATTCATTGTAAGAAGGTATAATTATTTTAAATTTACTTGGAAAGTAGACCACTGGAGAAAAGACGTATTTTTCGATCCTTATTTTAACCAAATTCGTAAACATTTAAAAATACTTAATTCTATCCGGAACAATTGTGAAATACCGAATATTCCAGACTTGCAATAAATTTGAGTGAGCTGTATGTCAACCAGAGATAGTATATATACTTACGAATAGAATTCAATAAAATTACGAATGTAAGGAGTAGACTGATAATAAAAATCTTCATTTTTCTCTCGATTTTTCTTCAGATGAAGACTCAAAAATTGATTTGTGAAGAATTTTCTAAACTTCAATTGAAAATATTTTAGCATTTCTATTTATACCAAAAATCATGACTCATTATTTAGTTAAACTAGATACACTTCTTTAATCAATTAATCTTTAAATTTATAATGCCGAGTGAATTAAAAAATATTGTTGATTTATGTTTCTGATGAGATTTTAATTTTGAGATTATTTATTATCCGAAAAACATTCAGAAATAGAAAATTTTCCTTGTGACGTGTGCAGTATTGCACAACAGACTCAAATATTTGTTATGTATATTTATGTATATTGTCGCGCTGATTACGAAAATGATAGTGAAAATTGGCGACTAGTCGATTTTCATGGTGAAAACCATGAAAATACCATAAAATTGTAAGCAATTATTTACATCGTTTATTTAAAAATCTCTAAACTAAAAAAAGAATTATACAAATCTTTGTGATTTATCCTAGGTATAAAAGATAAATAAATTAATAATACCTAAATTATTAATGGATTATCGCAAAAATCAGTAAATTAAATCAATTTTAAACGCAATTTACGAAAAGTCGATGACATGTTTGTGAAGGTGGCACTAAAGTGACTAATGGCTTATCTTCGCGTAACGGAATCCAAGTTTTATCATTAATTCTGACGATATGAAATTCATCGCGTTCTGGAACCACAGGTTTTCTCTGCGGATAAGCAGTTTGATTTGCTAGGTATCCAGTGGAGAAGCCCATAGATTGACAGACAGTCACTGCATCTGATTGGAAAGTCAATGGGGATGAAAAACACTCCGAGTGCCAAACTCCGAAAGAATTCTTCATAACTTCACCGGTTCCATTTCTGCATAAAAATAAAAACTCGATCAAATCCCATAAAATTCGGGACAACTTCGGATAAATTTCTGATAGTTAAATATAAATGACACAAACCGATCTTGCAAAGATCCTTGAATTGTTTTGCACTGTATCTCATCTTCTCCATGTGGGCAATCCTGCTCAGAATCGCAAGCCATGTCGCGTGAAATGCAATGTTCCTTCCCATTTTGTCTGCAACAAAATAGAACATTTATAATTGAATATAGTACGCGGTTCATTTCTAAAAAAATAAACAAATTTTTATTTACTTTCTGCAATGAAAACTTGCATCTTTGCAACGACAAATACTGGAAGCCTCGTCTGTTTTGTCCAAACAATCTCGCTTGTTGTCGCAGATTTTGTGTGGTGCTGTCAGTTTTAAATAAGCTGCACAATTGCAAATTCGAGGCTCATCAGAGCCATCCTGACAATCACGTTTTCCATCGCAGAATTTTTCTTTCGGAATGCAGTTGCCATTTCCACATCGCATTTCTTGTTGGGAACACTCTGTTATAACAAAATTAATCAATGTACATTTTTCAGATATTTTTGTAGATACAAAGTAGATGAACTTGTAGAAACTTACTGCATCCAATTTTGTCTTTCTCGCAACGTTGTTTTTGTTCCTGACACATTTCCGGTATTTCGTCAGCACCGTCCGGACAATCTAATAATCCATCGCAGACTCTGTTCCAAGGGATGCATTTTCCATAAAGACACCTTTTTCCGTCGCAAGGTGGTGCATTAAGAGGTTTCAAAACTTGATTCATAGTTTCCATGATGTGAGCGTTCATGTAGTCAATACTATTGATAGTTTCGGTTTTGTTAAAACCACAATTGCTGTCCAGATTTTGAAAAATTCCAGCTGGATACCATCCCCCGGGTCCAAGACATGAGACGGTTCCACTCCAATCTCCAGAATCCGTATTGTTCTAAATAAATGATGAAAACATAAGTTAGTAACCGGAATCCATGTCACTGAAGAAAAGTTGAGAATAATGGCTTGACTGAAAAACAACTTACACTGATTTTGCAGTATCCAGAATCCTTCGCGACATAACAGCGCTGGCATTTTGGACATTTCATTACAGGTTGGACAAACATGTTTTTACTATCGTATTTTTTATCCATACCGACTGCTAAGCATGAATCTTGCGGACCTGGTGGAAATATTCTACAAAGACAAGTTTTTTCGAAAATTATATCGAATATCCATCGAATTTCGAATGTTTAGGGAGAGATAGAAAACAATCCTTTCTGAAAAAAGGGATGTTACCAAAATATATCGAACACATTGTTATCGAAAACCTGATTGGTTTTGAAACTGAATGAATTGTGTGAATGCATCTAATTTAAAAACAATCTTCAGATTATTTTCGTTTTCAAAAAGATTATTAAGACAGAGAATACAAATTTTACAGAATTTATTGAAATTTTAGATATATTAAAGGATTTCACGGTATTTCAAGGAATTTTATGAAATTTATTCTGTTTTGCAGAAATTTTAAGGGATATTATAGAATCTAAAGAAATTTAAAGAATATAAAAATCTAATAAAGAATTTTCATTGGATTTTCAAGTGGTTGAAAGTATTTTAAAGGATTTAACGATATTTTTTCTAATTTTAAGTAATTCTAGAATCTTTAAAGCTGTTGCAAGGATTTTCAAATATTTTAAGGGATATTAAATTGTTTTAAGGACTTTTAAGAGATACAAGGAATTTTACGAAATTTAATTAGATTTTTAGCAATTTTAAGAGATCATGGGATTTTGAGAAATCTTAAAAGATTTAACTAATATGTTGTGGAATTTCGAATGATTTTAAAAACTTTAAAGGGATTTGAAGGGGTTTCACAAAATTTCACTGGATTTTTAGATATTTTGAAGGTTTAAATGGGATTCAATGGGACTTTGAATAATTTTAAGGAATTTAAAGGGATTATTAGACTAGGGATTACAAATTTTTATATTTCAAAAATTAAAATCTAAATTATTTTGCATACTTTTTAAATCTTTTAATTTTTCCAATTCCACATTTTTTTGGGAAAAATTATAAGGTTTTAAAGAATTATAAAGTAATTTGTAGAAATTTGACTATATATTTTGTGAAATTTTAAGTAATTTGAGAAACTTTTAGGTATTTTACGAAATTTCATTGAATTTTAAGGTATTTTAAGAGATCTAATGTGATTTGAAGGAATTTTGAAAAATGTTAAGGAGTTTAAAAGGGCTTTAGGAAATTTATTGAGATTTTACAATGTTTCATAGGATATTAAGTTATTTTAACGATTTAATAGATTTTAAGGGATTTGCGAGATTTCATTAAATTTTCAGGAATTTTAAGGAATTTCATGGGATTTTAAGTAATTTTATAGGATTTGATGATATTTTGGGAGATTATAAGTAATTTTAAGCAACTTTATAATATTTTATGAGATATTAAGGAATTTGAAGAACATTTATGTTCAAAAATTTAAAAATATTTGGTGATATTATATTGGATTTTCAAGAATTTTATAGCAATTATCGAAATTTCATGTAATTTTGATTAATTTAGGAAATATAATGAGATTTTATGACATTTTAAGTAATTTCAATTAATTTTAAGGAATTTTGAAGGATTTTAAAGGGATTTTAAGATAGTGTATGGGAATTGTACGAGATTTCATGGGATTGTCAGAAATTCTAAGGGATTTCATGAAATTTCATATATTAAGTAATTCTAAGGGATTTTACGATGTTTTATTGAATATTAAGTAATTTTAGAGAGTTTGATTGGATCTAATAGATTTTACAAAATTTCAGTGGATTTTCAGAAATTTTAAGAGATTTAATGACATTTTATGGGAATTTGTGTAATTTTAACTAATTTTAAGAAATATCAAGTGAATTTACGAAATTTAAAAGAATTTCACCTTTTCAAGGATAATCGAGACATTTTAAGGGCGTTAGACCCAAGTGTTAAGCTCAAAATTCCATTCTCCATTTTACTCAACCAAAATTATAGATAAATATTTTTTCGCTCTGTAGAGCAATTCTTTTTTCAAATATAAAAATACGTAGAGTGAAAAAAGATTGAATTTCGAATTTTTAGATTAGAACTTGGCTCCAACACCATTTTATAAAACTCATTAAGTTTTCTAAAATTAGATAAAGAATTACAAGATTTTATATTTGAAGAATTAAAAATTCTCAGTTATTTTTTCTACTAGCAAAAGGTGTGCAAAAACGAGAAACTAATCATAATTGCTAGTTGCTAGTGAACTAAAAATCTCAGAAATATAGGGACTTACCTTTTCTCATTAAAAATCGGCTGAACATATCGCGTGCGATTAACAGGATTTTTCAGATGGAATAGTGAAGCATCAGAATTTTTTACATCTCTGATTTCGTCTATTTCTGCAACCTGTTGAGCAGGACGATGGATAGCAGGTTTATAAGAAGAGACCCCGAAAACCCCTATCGTATAGTTTGTTGCTGGGCTGTAAAATGAATTTATTTTATTTTATTTATAAATAATTTTCTTTAGGGCTCCTTAATTATTTAATTTCATTAAACTTAACATTAAGTTTAAACTTTAAATATTATCGACTTACTTGATATTTTTGCTGCATTGTGAGCTCGTTAAAAGCCAATTAGGTTCCAACAATACTGCAGGACAGCGGTATTGTCCATCAGAAAAAATTGCACCATACCATGGCCATTGATAAGTACTTTTTTGAGGATTGAGGCTCAAATACAGATGAGAGTTTACAGGATTATTTAATATTGGTTGACATCGAATGTAAACCCCAGGACATGTTTTGTTTCCATCATTATTTGGGACTCTATAGAGTGGTGGATATTCATAATCCATTATGTTCTTTCTCTCTGGTATGTTTCCGGATCGAACACTGACTTGTCTCACATAATCCAAATATCTGTATAAGTTTTTAAGCATATTTTAAGTTATGATAATAAAATATTTAAGTCCATGTATCAATTATTTAATCCTTACATTACCGACAATTTTTCCTTGCAATATAATTTCTAAATTTATTGAGATATTAAGTTGAAAATTTCTAAAATTAAAGAAAATGCAGTATTTTTCATCTAATCCTAAATGTTTATGAAAACAAATCAAATTTTTTTTTAAATATACTTTTTTAATAAACGTAAATATTTTGGATCAAATAAATCGTAAAAATTACCTAAAACCGAGATATGAGCACGTTTTTGATCCCAACCGTGATAGATCATTTTCTGAAGTCGATAATGATGGTTGGTAGCAAACTGGATGCCAAGTTCCATTATGATATTGGGTTAGTACTCCCTCAGAATTCAAATGTGGTCTCCCATTGTGATCCAAATTCAAGTGCTCCCCATTGCTTAGTACCACTGAAATTCCGGAATTATTGAGAAAATTTCAGATTTATTCGGATTAAAAATGAATAAAACTTAAATTTGAGAAGTAGAATAAAATGAAGGTCTTACGGCAATCTAATTCATCTTCGTTTAACTGACAGTCCAGTTTCTTGTCACACCTCAATTGCAGATCGATGCATGTTCCACTTCTTCGACACTGATATTGATTTTCATTGCATATTCCTAAAGAAATGAAAAATTTAGAGATACATGTCAAGTTACCATATCAAAATTGTCATTCAAAACAATATTTACGGCAATTTTCCTCATCACTGCTGTCAAAGCAGTCGATGTGTCCATCACAAATAGCGTGTGGATTATTCCTCGATAAATTGTCCTTGCAGGTGCAATTTTGTTCATCGGTGCCATCCTCGCAATCGTAAATTCCATTACAGCGTTTGTCCATTGAAACTATTTGAATCAAACTATAAGAAGAATAAGACATATACATTTCTTTGTTAGTAATGAGAAAAGGACGCTTGAATATTGCTTGCTCACAGAGGAGGCTTTATATCGATGAATAAGGTTTTAATTTAACTTACTTCTTGCAAGTAAATCTGTTTGTGGGTCGAACGTAGGTAACATATTTATAATTTTCAGTTGGGGCCGTTTGTGTAGTTTCTTGATTTATAGGCCTTTGATTCTTTTCTGTAATATTAGTGTCAGTGAAATTTCAGAGTCATCTAGACCTCAGGATGACTCTCCTCTCTAAATCCTCTTTTCTATATAGAGTCGACTTTGATTTACCGCACACTAGCTGAATTCAAAAGACTGACTTACCACATATTTCTTCAGACCTCTTCGTAAGTACGATAATTAAACAGAGACTAGTGTGGTGAGCAGTGATGTTCTCAAAGTGATGTCAAGTAACTCAAAGTGTTCACTATGAAAAGTGTGCAGTAAGTCAAAGTCGACTGTATGAAATTTAAGACATAAAACAGATTTAGCGTAGAAGAGAACCATCGAATGTTTTCTATAATAAAAGTAGCAATTTGAGAATTTTACCAGAGTTGTTAGCAGCAGATGTCTGTTGTATATTTCCGTTTTCAAAAATTTGCTGCGGGGTTTCAGTCTGATTTCCAATATTTCTTGATCGATATAATCCACCGTTGGAACAATTTATTTCATCTTCAGCGCCCAAACAGTCGACTAGACCATCGCATTGTTTTCTGATTGGTAGACACTGCTGTGTACCGGTTTGGCACTGGAAGCCAGGACAATTGCGCACAGGCTTCACATGAAACAGTCCTGTCCTGGGAAGTCCTGAAAATAGATACAATTTTTAGTTACATTATCCTACATATCTTAAAAAATAAAAAGGAGATGTTACAAATATATCGAACACATGATTGTCGAAAACCTGATTGGTTCCTTCGGAAATTGCGTAATTTTTGTGAATGTATCAAATTTGAAAATTATCTTCAGAGTATCTTCGTTGTCAAAACGATTAGAGGATTTTACGAAATTGCATGGAATTTTAAATAATTTTCAGAGATTTAACGATATGTCATAGAATATTAAGTTATTTTAACGATTCAAGGGATTTCATAAGACTTCATGTGATTTTAAGTAATTTTATGGGATTTGATGGTATTTTGGGCGATTCTTAGTAATTTGAAGTGACTTTAAGATTTTTTATGAGATTTTACGAAAATTCAGTGGATTTTCAGAAATTTTAAGAGGTTCAATTATAGTTCATGGAACTTTGAGTAATTTTAAGGAATATCAAGTGACGTTTTTGAAGGATAATGAAGGCCTAAAAACCTGATTCGTTTTTGAATGACTTGAAGTTGTAGGAAAAAAAAATTTTGTTACATAATCTTAAAATTCCTAGAAACCTCTTGATGTTTATTAACATATAAAATCTTTTAAAATCTTTAGTTTCATCAAATTCCATGAAATCCTTAAAAATTGTTTAATATTTTTAAAACTAGAAAAATCTCTTGAATACTCTTAAAATTTTACAGAAACATTCGAAATCCTTGTAAATTCTACAAAATCTTTTGAAAAAATCATAAAAATACTCTGAAATCCCTCATTAAAATTCGCTGCCAAGATTTAAATTCCTTTAAATCCCATAAAATATTTTAAACAAAGCTTCCCCTATGAGGAAGCAAAATTAGAAAAATCTCTTAAAATCCTTTAAAATTATTATAAATCGTATAAAATTTAATAAAATCCTTAAAAATGCGATGTCTTTTAAAAATCATTAAAATCTCTTGAATCAAAATCAAAATTAAAATTTCTCTTAACATTTCTGGAAAATACATGATAACAAATTTTAAATCCCTTAAAATCCTTTAAGATTATCAGAAACTTTTCGAAATTTTGAAATTCTATGACTAGATTTAAAATCCCTGTAGATCATTAGAAATCTCGCCATGAAATATTAAATGAAAATTAAATGAATATAATATAATATAAAATAAATATTAAATGAAATCCTTAACAATTCTAAAAAATTTTTTTTTAATTTGAATAATCTCTTGAAATCTTTTAAAATTATTAGAAATCTCATAAAAATCCATCAAATTCATAAAAATTCCACAATATCGTTTAAAAATCGACTAATTTCTTTAAAGCTCTAAAATAATGTACAGCCTTTGAAATCCTTTTAAATTCGTTTAAAATGCTTTCATACCTTTAAAATTCGTTAAAACTTTTAGAAATCTGATTAAATTCCATGAAATCCTTTAAAATTTTCAAACTCTTTTAAATACCTTAAAATTCCTTGAAATTCTAGGATAAAATTTAAAAATCCTTAAAACACTATAAAACTTATACAAACTTTTTGAAATTCCTTAAAATTTGTTGAAAACCTTAGAAATCGGTTGAAATTCTTTAAAATCTTTTCAAATTCTTAGAAACCTCATAAAATTTTTCCAAATGTCATAACATTTAGAATCGCTTTTCAAATCGCTAGGAATTCTTAAAAGTCTCTTAAAATTGCATAAACTTCAAAGTTTTACGAAATATCCTAAAATCCCTTAAAATTCTAGGAAATCTTTTTCAAATCTTTTGAATTTCATAAGAATCAGTTAAAAATCGTTAAATTCCCTTAAAATTTCTAGAAACCTTTTGAAATTCCTTTCTAAAAAAGTGGTTTCTCTCTAAAAATGTCTCAAAAATCTTGCACACATTATATTTTCAAATCTGATTGGCTTTGGAATGACTTCCAGTTGTAAAAAAAAAAAAAAAAAAACCAATAATCGCGCGCGCGTGTTGGTCTGCTAGTTTATTAAATTTATTTATATCTGATTTATCTGAATTTAAAACTCAATTTATTGAAAATTGATTACTTACTTATTACACTTTGTATCCAAGGTGCATATTTACTGACTCTTGTGTATGCTCCCGGTTCGTTTGGTCGGGCACAACCTTCTCCATGGCTGACAATACCGGCAACGTACCACTGAGTTCCCGAATTTGGATTTCTGTAAAAGAAACCAATATTTATAAATATTTTTCTTAAAAATGATTTCATTATTTCAAATATATAAAGATATTTAAGGATATTGAAACATAATAAGAAGGATATTTTTTTACCTGCACAAAAGAGGGCCACCACTATCACCTTGGCAAGCATCTTTCCCACCTTCTTGATAGCCTGCACAAATTTCGCCGTCATTTTGGTCTACTATGTGCTTGCAATGTGGCAATATCGGTATTTCTACTTCACGCAATTCATCAGCTGAAATTAAATTAACGCTTAGGAAATTTCAAAGTATTGCGAAATATTCAAAATTGAATTTTTAAAGATACTTACGGTCAGGACCGTGTTCAGCGATAGCACCCCAACCAACTATAACACAAGTTGTTTGGGGTTGAGGGAAATTTAAATCGAAATCAGGAATGCAAGCTTGGCGGACCCATCGATTAAAATTAAGAGGTTTATCCAGAAGTAAGAGGGCAATATCATTTCTCATTGTCCTCGTTACAAAGTTCGGATGAACAGCAACGCGAACTACTTTTCTGGTTTGTGCCATTGGCGAAAAAGAATGTCGACGAAGGATGCCAGCTTGTACTTCAAAATAATGAAACACGAACCTGAAAATCAGATCATTTTATGAGACTTTTTAGCTGTTTTAACAGATTTCAAGGAACTTTAGGCAATTTCAAATTATTGTAAATATTTTATAGAAGTTCTAGGATTTTTAAGATATTTAAATGAGTTTTGATAAATTTAAAATTGGATTGAAGTTTCAAACGTCTAGTCGGATGATTTTTATTTTATTTTAATTGTTTACATTCACTGGATTAAAAAAATATCAAAAAGAAGTTCCCAAACCATTTTATTTTATTTTTATTTACTAGTAGAAATTTATCTGACGTTGCTCCGGATTTTAAGAGATTTTAAGTGATTTCATAGAATTTTAAAAAGAGTTCTAAAGAATTTTAAGAATTTTAAGCGATAAAAAGATTTTGAAGGATTTAAAAAATTGATAAAGAATTCTAAGAGATTTTATTTGATTTTAGAGACTTTTATGGATTTTTAAAACAGTTCAAAAGATTTATCAAAAGGATTTTTCAGAGATTTTAAACGTTTATAGAAAATTTTAATGAATTAAAAAAAAATTCGAAAGATTTTCAACAGATTTCAAACCATTTAAAATGATTTTAAGCAAGTTCAGGGAATTTGAGGAGATTCAAGATATGAAATCTTGTGAAATCTCTGAAAAACCCTTTTCATAATTGTTTTTAACTCTTTTAAAAATCCTTTTTAATCCCGAAACTCAATAAAAATCTCTTATTGTCCACTGACATTTTTACATTCTCATCAGAGAGAATGTATTATTTAAAATCCTTTAATCTTTTTATGTTTTAAAATTATCGAAAATCACTATAAATCTTGTAAAATCCTTTTATAATTCTTGAAATCTCTTGAAATTGATATTTCTGATCCAATAAATCTAAATAAAATCGTCAGACTACACTTAAAGGTATTTCAAAATATTTCAAGTGATGCTAAGGAATTCTTAGTCCCTTTTATAAAAAAAACAAATATATTCAATCAATAATGTTGATTGTTGATTGAAATTTTTCAAAATGAAATTTTCCAATTTTAAATTGTATACTGACTTTTTGTTAAATATTATTAAATCTACAAATTTTAGAAGGTTGAAATTTAAAGTTTTATTAAATTTGCAATTGAAATATTGAAAAATAATAAGAAAAACATACTTATCAACACAATGAGCTGCAGTGAGTATCCAGTTCTCGTTTACGATGGCGCCACCGCAGTTAAATTGTCCATCCTTGTAAAGAGCAACAACAAAAGGCCAAGCCTTGGGTTTGCTTGTCCTTCCCCCCACTACTCCAACTATCGGATTAATTTCCCGCTCCTTAATTAATTTAACCGCTCGCTGCGAAATTTCTTTTGCAGGATTCGAAGTATTCAAAGAAATTGCATCATTTTCATTATTATTTCGGTACATGTCCTGTGAATAAAATGTTTCTTCGATTCTGGTGCCGCAAGCGAAAGGTGGACATTGAACAACTAATTGTTTGCTCTGACAAATTGGAACCAATTCTGAAAAACCGTTGACACCTTCTACTATAAAAGGTCCTTGGACAAACTCTTGCATCGGCGGTTCCAGAAAAATGGGAACTTGACTGTTAAAACGTTAATTTTTATTAAAAATATGTACTATCGAGATATCAATTCTTCGTTTGAAAATGTCTATTTTTAAATATACAAAATAATTTTAATTTTTAGATTTTTTTACATTATTATCATCAAATAAGAAGGTATTAGTTTTTTAAACATTTTTGCACTCTTTTTCTTAAAAAAATTCGGAGTATTCTAGCAATTTCAAATCAAAGAATTTAAAAATATTTTAAGGGTGTTGGAGATAAGTTGTAATCTAAAAATTCGATTTCTTCATTTTACTCAACAAATATTAAATTTGTAATTTTTATCCTTTATAGAATTAATCAATTTTTAACTAGAATTATGCGTACAGAGCGAAAAAATATTTATCTCTAATTTTCGTTGAGTAAAATGAAGAATGAAATTTTGAGCTTAACACTTGGATTCAACGCCCTTTCGAGATTTAAGAAGTATGCAAAATAATGTAGAATTTTTCATTTTTTAAATATAAAAACTTTTAATTCCTAGTCTAATTTCGGAAATCTCAATATTAATTCTACAAAATTTAGTGAAATTCCTTTAAATTACTTTTAGTTTTATTTTACCTCTGGTCCACTTCTAATCCAGTTTCCGGCATGCATGCTTCTCTTGCCCACTGAGTTGAATAACTGCACACTGGATACCATTGTCCTCGCCAATTTTTGTGTAAATATCCGGCAGTGTGTCCAACAGCGAAAAACTGGAATTGGAAAATTTTTAACTTTTATTTTACAGATGACAAAATTCCCTCAACGAAATATTAAATATTGGAATAAGTCAGCCAAAAAAAATCGCTGTTAGAAAAGATTCACGTCACTGTCAACATATTTTAATAGGGTTGTTTCAAAAGTAAGATATCAGTTATCCAATTAATGGATCTTATAGTTTATAAAATTATAATTTTAAAAGCGCCCAAAAAATATTTTTTTCATATTATTTACTGACGTCATAGAGGTCGGATTTTCGACCAATCACAGCTCACATTGAGTTTAGATTAAAATTATGTATTCAAAAATTATTACATCTAAAATTTTGAAACAACCCTATTGTGAACATTCCCTAGAAATCCTTGGGAATGTTCCGTTTTTTTCTCACTCAAAAGATTTCAAAACGTGAAGATTTGATGATGAAAGTTAGGAAAGTGATTTATCATATAAAACCAATATCTTCTGATATGGTGAGAATGTAAAAATTATTTTGAAAGAAAAATCCAATAGAAATAAAATTTTACATCTTTATCTCCTGTGGATGATGTAGTTAAAATGGAACAATCGTTTTCGTCCTTCCCATCTGGACACTGGTTAGTTCCATCACAGCGTAGTTCTAAAGGTATGCAGATTCCATTTTGGATTCCATTTTGGATTCCTGTGGATTGATCATCGCAACTGAAAGTGTTTGGAGGACAACCTATTCGAAATTACAAAAACAGAATTAGTATAAGAAGAATACATCATAGTCTTTTTTTAATAATTGAAGTTACTGCAAAAGATACAAGTAATCCATCTTTTTCAGTAACTTAGATACTTCACTAAGAAAACTGCTTGGTTCGGACAATAAAACTTTTTGTTGCTATTAATATATATTAATATTATATTATTATTATACAAACAAAATTTTTGGTTGTGCCAACCGAATTTTCTTTGAACCAACCAAAGTTTTGTTAAATCAACCAAAACTGAGATTTTGTTGGTTTAAATGAATTTTCTTGGTTCAACAAAAGGTTTGTTGAAAGAATCAAGATTTGGTCGGCACAGCCAAATAATTTTTGTTGCTTCTATAGCAACAAAAAGTTTTGTTGTCCGAACCAAACAGTTTTCTCAGTGTTGTAACGAATTTCTACACAACACAGATTAAATCTCATTAAAATTCGTGAAATTAGTTGTTTAATTTAGTGCAGAGAGAAACTTGATGAAACGTAAAAACGACCAATGGTAAACTTGGAATAGGCGGACGGAAGTGGTTGCTTCAACCTGCTAAAAAAAAATCTTTAATGTCCCTACAACCTCACTTCCGTCCGACGTCCGTTAAGATTCATTTGATACCAAGTCGAGGAAAGAATGTAAATTAAGCGTATTATAAACTGTAATGTATCATGCGGCAGAGTCTATACGACACTGAACTTGGAATTTACATGAATATGATGCTATCAACCTTCTCATGGTCGGAATACTAATTCGTACAGAAGCTAGTCGCTGATGGACGTGACGTGGCTTTATCTTTCTCATGCTAGTTCTTGTTGAGAGGAATTGCAGCTAATTACTTCCATTGAATCTTTACAAGAATATGCTAAAAGATGTTCAATCGAGACACAAAAAAACAGAAGGGAACATTTAACGCGGCTAACTCTAAATGCGTAAAGTTAAATTTTTTCGCATTGAAAGTTGAAACAAAAAAAAATGCAATTGTGTAAATAATAAATGTGTAGATTGCAAATTGAAACAATTACCAAAACATCCTAATTCATCCTCTCCACGCGGACAGTCGAAATACCCATCACAGATGCGGTCCTTGCCAACCCGGTCTTTGCATGAGCATAAAATTTCATCGCTTGCATCACCACAATTAATCCGTCCATCACACCAACTGGATTGAGGAATACAACTTATTCCGTCCTTGCACATCACTTTTCCAGGTGGACAGTTTCCAGTCCAAGCTGAAAATATTAAAAATTTTAAGGACTGGAATGCATACGTAGGGAATGAAAGGCATACGTTTTTAAAGAGAGAACAATCCAAAGATTTGATTCATTTCAAATTACACAATCTAATTTCAAGAAATTTATTTTTAAAGTTTTTTTTTTTTAAAGACATTTTTAAGAATGTCTGGTAACAAAACAAAATCTTTTATGATAAATTAAATTTTCTATCAAAGCATTTGATTTTGAAAGAATTTTTTATGGAACCCAGAGGGCAAAAAGACATTGACATCCTGAGGATGTCCTAAAGACATTCTTACAAAGTCCATGTCAGTCCAAATGACGACTTTTGGACGTGAGACGTCTTTAGGACGTCCTCATGATGACAATGTCTTTTTGCCCACTGGGAATAAACTCATTTTCGGAAAAATGTGGGTTATCTCCTTATCTCCCTTCAATGAACTCATATAGACATATATACCTTCAACAATGTTGTTGGTAGGATTATAGCGGGCGTTGTTGTTATTAGAAGATCCTAATATTTCATTGGCTTCCGAATTTCTGAAAGGCATCCTCTGGAATTCACTACCGGTAACACCAGGCCTTGGAGGGAATCTAATAGTCGGTGATGGGATATAAGTACAATAATATGGAACTGTTGATGGCATTCGATTCTGATTGTTTTGTTTCTGAAAAATATTTTGCCCAGGTCCTGTTGGGCCGAACTTTTGGAATTGCGTTTGTTGCATCTGTTGAGAGTTTTGATGCATTTGTTGCATCTGTTGCATCTGTTGACTGTTTGATTGCATTTGTTGCATCTGTTGATTGTTTGATTGCATTTGTTGCATCTGTTGATTGTTTTGTGGCACTTGTGGAATTGGTTGCATCGGTGGCATCAGTGGCATTGGTTGCATCGGTTGAATTGGTGGTCCAAAAACTTGTCCGGCTGTATTCATCTGGTTCTGTATTCCTTGATATTGTTGTCCCTGACTTCCAAAATGAACCTCTGCAATCATAAAATTAATAAATATGAAAAGCAATTCGCCAACTACCAGTAATTTTCCCTATCAAAGTATGATTTACAAATCTTACCAGATCCTGGAGATGGATGTCCTCCCTCCAAATGTGGTGGAGGTGGTCCATAGAAGCAGACAGGATAAGGAGTCCAGGTTACAGTAGGTGTCATTTGAACATCGTGGGCAACAGACATCGATTCAGCAGTGGGATTTGTACCAATTGGTATTTGTGGAAAGTTATAATTTCCATTCTGACAGTTACCCCCAATTTGCTGTGTATAACCAAAGTTATTAGACATTCTCGTGCCATCTACTTCCTCATAACTCGTCGTAGTTTCCACATTATCCTCGTTACTTACTTGAATTGATTCTTCTGTCGGCTTTCCTGCGTTCCAGTAACCAGAATCAAAATCAGTGAATTTTTCTTGATTGCCAGTATCAGTCACATTAAAAATAATTTTCGTACCATCCCCAGGAATCATTTGAATTTTAATCTCAGGGGGTGAAATTAAACCATTTTGGACTTCCGAGTCAACTGGTCCTTGATTTCCTTGTCCTTGATTCATTGTATTCATTGCTGACATATCCGGCACATGGAACATTGGATTGTTATCAAAAATGTAAGGAGGCTGGTAATATGGACCATTTTGATAAATAGGCCCTTTTTGATAACTTGGACCTGTTTGGTAAGAAGACGGTCCATTTTGAAATGTACTTTCACTCTGATAAGTGGACCCGCTTTGGAAAGAAGGCCCATTTTGATACATTGGATAATTTGGAATGTTTTGATAGCCAGCAGCATTCTGGTAACCTGCGGCATTCTGATAACCAGCGGCATTTTGGTAACCAGCAAAATTTTGGTAACCAGCAGCATTTTGATAACCACCTGAATTCTGATGCGCACCTGCATTCTGATAACCATTATTCTCATAATGCTGAACATTATCAGTCTGAACAGCTCCATCTGTAACCGGTTTTTCTGTAGAGGGCTTTTCAATAATTGTCGTATTTTTCAAAATATTAGTGATCGTAACCCCATTTTCCACTCTTGTATTGTTAGTTTTTATAACATGAAATTCCTTATTCGGATACTCAACACCATATTTTGGGAATTTATTAGTATTTTTAATCGGCGAAGGCTGCGAGTTTTGAGTAGTTGCAAAATAATCATTTCCTGGAATTGGGAGAGGAATATACTCTGGTTGTTCACTGTTGGGCATTGGAAATCCATTGAAGACATCACGGGTAGAAGTGGGAGATTCCTGGGAACCATCTTCGTACGATATGAGACCTCTGTTCTCTAATTCACGACATTCATAACAGAATTGAAGAAATTTCAATTTTTTATCTTGGTTTGGCTTGGAAAGTGTAGACATGATTTTTTCAATTTCATTTACATTTTGGTCTATTCCGTGTGTGATGCTGAGTACTTCTTCAATCAACCGCTGACAATTTTCATAATTCTGCTTGCATTTCTTAACTGCATCTTGGTCGACATCCCTTTTTATTCGTTGTCTGCTGCTTCTTGGTATTTTCTCCAATTTATCCCAAGTGTGGGGATATTCTGAATGGGGATGTATATTGAGAATCTCAAATTCCTCGAATGGAGTTTCTTCTGTGATGATAGCCTTATCAATCATTTCGTAATGAACCTTCGGATAACTGTTCTCTAAAGACAAAAGAAAAAGGATTAAAGTTTAGAAATTAAACAATTGGAATTAGACTGAAGTTTCAGAATTGGAATTTTTTGAATTTTTTGAATTAAGAATATCAAAAAAGTTCCCAAGATACTTTTATTTTTATTTATTTATTAGTAGAAATTTACCCGGCGTTACCCGGGTTTTTAAGAAATTTTAAGGGATTTTATAGAGATTTTATATGATTTTTCATTTTAGGGAATTTCAAAATATATCTTAAGAAATGTTAAAGGATATTTAAAAGAATTCAAAACAGTTTAAGGATTTTCAAAAGTTTTCACAAGAATTCAAGGAACTTTTATAAAAGTTTGAATGTGATATCAAAAGAATGTCCCACAGAGACTTTCAGAAATGTCTATGGATTTCACACGATTTCAGAATTTTATCAGATTTAAAGTGATTTTAAGGAATTTCAAGAGATTTTAGTGATATAAGTGATTGTAAGAAATTTCACTAGATTTCAAAAGAATTCAAGAGAGTTTAAAAATTTTCAAAAGATTTCGTCATTTTAAGAAATTTTAAGGAATTTATTCTAGTATAGAGTAATCAAATAAAATCCCTTAACATTACTTCAAATTCTTTTAAAACTTCTAAATCTTCTGGGAATGTTTTAAAATTGTTTAAAATATATGAAAATTCCTTGTAGTTCATTAAAATTTCTTAAAATATCTTTACATTTCTTAAAATTCGTTAAAACCGGTTTAAATATCTTGAAATATTGTGAAATCTCTGAAAAAAAATCTAACTCTTTTCAACTCTTTTAAAAATCCTTTGAAATTTCATAAAATTATTTAAAATCTTTTACAAATTCCTCTTAATTCTCTAAAATTGATTCTGGAAAATAAATAAAAATTTTGGGTTTTTGGGAACAATGGAAACATTTTTTTTGTTATTACGTATTCCAAAAAATGTAAAGTAAATCAAATATATGAAACTTCAATCCTATAGTTTCAGACGTCTTTTCTAACGAATTTTTTTTATTTCCATTTTCTTGTTTATAACGTCCAAAAAATAGAAACCAAGGTACAGAAACCGTTTTTTTTATTTAGTGATGCCATTTTAGACTAAACAAAAAAAATTTATAAATTAAAATTAAAACACAAGTTAAGACTTGAAACCTGACACAAGAAACAATTTTTTAACAAAACAAAGGATTCCACACAATTTCAAATCAAAAGATTTTAAAATCAGAAGTATGCAAAATAAATTAGACTTTTTAATCTTTGAATTATAAGAACTTGTAATTCCTCGTCTAATTTCAGGAACCTCAATAAGTTCCATAAAATCTTTTAAAATTACTCAAAATCCCATTCAATTGTCATTAAATTCCTGAAAATCCAATGAAATTTCGTTAAATTCCTTAAATCTCTTAAAAATCGTTAAAATTACTTAAAATTTTACATAATATCGTCAAATTCTTTAAAATTATTGAAAATCCCATGAAATTCCTTCACATTATTCAAAATCCCATTAAATCTCATTACATCGCTTAAAATATCTAAAAATCCAATGAAATGTGGTAAACTCCCTTGAAATCCGTTAAAAGTTTATCACATTACATACTTATAATAAAATTCCACAAAATATCATTAAAATATAATTTAAAATTACTCAAAATCACATGAAATCTAGTGAAATACTTTTAAATTTCATACAACAAAAATAATTTGAAGATTGTTTGCAAATTCGGAGAATTGAAAACAAATAATAAAAATCGTCCGAAGAGACGTCTGAAATTTCAGTCCAATATACAATAAAATTGCGAAAAAAGGAAAATATTTCTAGATTTTTCTCCTAATTAATATTTTATTTAAATATATCTTGAGATATTGATTGAAAAGCTTGAATTTGTACTATAACTTATTATTATGTTCGAAAGATTATGCTAGTTATATTATAAAATCTTGAACAGGGGATTTTTTATGTACAAACATTTTTAAAAATTGTTTCTGACTTACCAGAATTTAGGGCAAGGGTCAATAATGTTGTCAAAAAGCAAAGTAGGAACACGAAAGCGAAGAATGAGACCAAAATACTTGTTTTTCGACTGGCGATAACTTCCCAGTAATGATTGATCTGTAGATTCCTAGTTGTGTCATTCGTCCTCACTGAAATCATTAAATAAATCACTTTTCATTAATTGAAAGAGGAAAATTTATTTAGACGTCAAATTAAATCCTAATTTTCTTTTAAGGGACTAATAATTGGGTTGAAGTTTTAGACGTCTAGTTTGACGATTTTTTTTACATTTATTGGAAGAATAATAAAAAGAAAAGTTTCCTCTGTTCCCAAAACCCAAAATTTGTATTTAGTAATTTTACAGAATTTAGAGGAATTTTAAAAAGACTTTAAAGAATTGCAAAAGATTTTAAATAATCTAATCTTAAGGAATTCCAAGAGATTTTATAAGATTTGAAAAATTATAAAAAGATTTTAAGAGATTTATAGTAATTTTAAGGAATTTCAAGGGATGCTAAGAGATTTTAATTGATTTTAGGAATTTAAAGGGATTTTTAAAAGAGCAGAAAAGAGTTGAATGAATTTTTTAAAGATTCCACAAGATTTAAAGATATTTGAATTGATTTTAAGGAATTTTAAGAAATTTCAAAATATTATAAGAGATTTGATGATATTTGAAGACATTTGAATTGGTTTCAAGAAATTTTAAGAAATTTGAAGAGATTTGAAGATATTTCAAGACATTTACAGAAGATTAAACAGTTTTTAAAGAATTTCAAGTAATTGGATATAATTTAATTATTACTTCACATTAGAATAAATTCCTTAAAATTTCTTAAAAAGCACTTAATTTGTTTTGAAATCTCATTTTGAAAATCTTTAAACTCTCTTGATTTCTTTTAAAATCCATTGAAATTCCTTACTATCACTTATCACTAAACTCTTGTGAAATCTATAGAAGTTTCTAAAAATCTCTGGAATGGCCTTTTAATAAACATAAAAAATCCCTTGAAATCCTGTTAAGACTCTTGAAAATCATTAAACTGTTTTGAATTCTTTTAAAAATCCTTTGAAGTTCATTAAGATATCTTGAAATTCTCCGATATCACTTAAAATCTCTATAAAATCGCTTGAAATTTCTTAAACACCCGGGCAACGCCGAATAAATTTCTACTAGTAAATAAATAAACATAAAATGATTTTGTGATTTTTTTTGATATCTTAATCCAATAAATGCAAAAAAAATGAAATAAAAATGTTCGTCAGACTAGACGTCTGAAACCTCAATGGACTAATAAAAATATCAAAAGAAATAAACACCGAATCAGGAATTTTATATTTTCAGATTTTTATTCAGTCGACGCAAATGATTCTAATCATCAAAAAATTAAAACAATAAATAATTACCATAATGAAATCCGGGAAGATTTCTAGAATTATCGTATCCTTCGTTATCCCTCTCTGAAGGAGGAATATTATATCCGGGTTGATTGTTCATCATTGTGCTGAAATGTCACAAGTTTCTTTAAAAGAAAAAATACTTGAAATAATACAAATAATTAATTAAAAATAAAAATTATCCTAAAAATACGAAATATAATGAAATTGATTTTTATAACGGAAAAGATCATTCTGAATAATTGAAAATGACGATTCTGGATGTCACATGATTTTTGGAGAAATGAAAATAACAGAAAAAAGGGAAGAAAATCATTATTCAATTTAGAAGAATTTTAGTACCATTCCTAGTTCCGTGTAATTCTCGTTGAACCACAAGAGACACACCGAATTCAGAGCAAGTGCAAATACTAATTTTACGAGTACTAATCACGATACTGAACTTTGAAAGCCCGCGGGACCTAAACTGAACTGCACAGTGGGTGATGTCAGAACGAAATAGCTTATAATTTGTCGTATAGGAAAATGCAGATATCAGCGATCTCGAGTAGATATTGCTTAATTGATTTCTTCATAATTAAAATTTTTGTAGGTGAATGACATCTTTATACGCACTGTACACATTGCAACCCTCGCACATTTTATGACATTCTTAAATTTTGGTATTTAATAATAATGCGAAACTGAAACATTTCATCAAATTGACAAGTTTCATCAATTCTGATAAATTGAAAAGAAATTCAGCTTACTTAAGTAACATTTTCAAGAAAAAAACTAATAATTGACGAATATATTGGATTCTAGATTCTTTAAAATTTCCTCCCCATTTTTTATTTATTTATTTTTCTTACAATAAATTAAAATTGCATATATGAAGCTAAAATCTAGATAGAGACGAATATACCCAATATGATTTGCAGCAATAACGTATTCCAGATTTTCAAAACATTTTGTGACACCATTTTTTCGAGAGGAATTTTAAAAGGTGTCTAAGAATGTTAAGGGATTTTCACGATTTTCAAATAATTTTCACGAAATTCAAAAGAATTTTAGAATTTCTAAATAACTTTGTAGAATTCTGAGGGCTTTCAGAATATTTAGTGGAATTTTAAAAGAATTTAATATATTTTGAATGTTTTAAAATTTGGAGGAATTTTAAGATACTCCAACGAATTTTAATGGATTTGGAAGGTTTTGTATGAAATTTTAAAAGATTTCAAACAGTTTCTAGGGTTTTAAAGAATTAAAAAATTTTTCGTGAAATTTCGTGGAATTTTCAGGGATTATAAGAGAATTTAAGGGATTTTTATGATTTATAAATGATTTTGTGAAATATTAAAGAATTGGACTATTAATTAGTACAGTATTTTCTATTTAAAGAAAAAGATAACACATTTTTCAGCACGACCTCCATCAGCGAATAACCGAGCAAAGCGCTACTTATCTTCGGCGATCGAACGAAAATCCTTAAACAGTTACAGCTGTCCCGGCAACACATTGTCTTTAAATTGTCAAGATCAATTATGTAAATCACTACGAAACATGTTTCAAATATTTTGAGTTCTTATACTCGCATATATAGTCATAAATAATAATGAATAGACCTTGCTGATAAATGTATGAATTAACTTACTGTAAACAAGGTCAATTCTGCAATTTCATTCAGGTTTTCGTATGTCAGCGATTCGGCGTGCGAATCGAATTTCTGCATTTACAAATAAGGCCAATGATCCACTAATTTTATCAATTCGATTGATCAATTTTTTCTTCGAAAAATCATGCATACTTTTTTATTCTTAGAAAATAATTTACTTTTTGATCACTGTATATTTTCGATGTTATTTAGGACATTGGTCTAACTAAACTTTCATGTTTATTTCCTTTGATATTTTTTTTTTACATTTATTGGATTCAGATGTAAAAAAAATCCCAAAAAATCATTTTATTTTTATTTATTTACTGGTAGAAATTTACTTGGCGTTTTTCGGGTTTTTGAGAAATTTCAAGAGATTTTATAGAGATTTTTAGAAATTTCTATATTTCACAAGAGTTTAATGATAAGCGATTGTGAGGAATTTCAATGGATTTTAAAAGTAATCAAGAGAGTTAAAAGATTTTCATAATAAGATTTCAAAACAATTTAAGTGATTTTTAAGAAATTTTAAGGAATTTATTCTAATGTAAAGTAATAATTAAATTAAATCCCTTAAAATTACTTAAAGTTTCTTAAAATCAATTCAAATGTCTTGACATCTTGTGAAATTTCTGAAAAAATCCATTGATAACACTTTTTAGCTCTTTTAAATATCCGTTTAAATTCCTAAAATCAATCAAAATCTCTTAGCATCCCTTGAAATCATTTTATAATTTTTGAAATCTTATAAAATCTCTTAGAACTCCTTGAGATTATTTAATTAACTATTTACTTTAAAAGGCGCGAAAGAAGGCAATTATCGACTCGTATGATGTACAAAGCTTTTCATGACAACCGTAACGAATTCAATTTTCGAAAAAATAGTGCGAATTTGCTCTTCTAGTGTATCCTATTCTATCATATCATATCCTATTGCATCCTATCATATCCTATTGTATCCTACCGTATCCTATCCTATAGTATCCTATTCAATTATATGCTATAGTATTCCACCCTCTCCACCCGTAACACCATTTCTCTCGTATTAATTATACATATTTCCAAAAAATATATTGTTTCATTAATTATTAAAAGTGTACAAAAAGCATGTAAGCATAGGATAAAATACGATACGATAGGATACGATAGGATACAATAAGATACGATAGGATATGATAGGATGTAATAGGATAGAATGCGATATGATAGGTTAGGATAGGATAGGATGAAATACGACAGGATACAATAGAATACGATAGAATATGATACGATAGGAAACAATAGGATAGGATAGAATAGGACACAATAGGATACGATAGAATATAATACAATAGGATACGATAGGACAAAATAGAACATGATAGGATAGGATACGATGATACGTAGGATAGAATACAATAGAATAGGATATAATAGGATAGGATAAAACATGACAGGATACGATAGGATACGATACGACAGGATACGATAGAATACGACGGCATATGATACGATAAGATAAAATACGATAGGGTAGGATACGATAGGATGTGATAGGATACGATATGATACGTAGTATAGAATACAATAGAATAGGATATAATAGAATAGGATAAAACACGACGGGATACGATAGGATACAATAGAATACGACAGGATAAAATACGACATAATACGATAGAATACGATAGAATAGGATACGATAGGATGTGATTGAATATGATTGGATAGGAAAGAACCTCCGATTAATTTATTTAGGTATTTTTACTTTATGTCCGATTTTATTTTCTCTAATACTTTACTTTCTATACTACTTTTGCAGTACTTTCGTTCCTGTACTGTAAATGGCTCCCTTCGAGACGCTTAAGGGCATGCATTACTTACCCGATCCCTACCTTACCGCCATTTTTTTGTCTGCAACGCTACGTCTACATTTATCGAGATATCAAATTGAAAATTTCTAAAATTAAAGAAAATATGCTAAGGTATGTTTATCTGATCTTAAATTTTTGTAAAAATAAAAAAATATTTTAAGGCTTTAGCTTCAAATATAGAAATTTTCAATGTGGTATCTCAATTAATGTAGACGTAGCGTTACAGAGACAAAAATGTCGGTAAGGTAGGGATCGGGTAAGTAATACATGCCTTAAGGGCATCCCTACCCGATCCCTACCTTACCGACATTTTTTTCTCTGTAACGCTATGTCTACATTTATAAAGATATCAAATTGGAAATTTATAAAATTAAAGAAAATATGCTAATGTATGTTTATCTGATCTTAAATTTTTGTAAAAATAAAAAAATAATTTTTCAAACAAATTTTTTTTTACAAATATCAATATTTAGGACCAGACAAACGTACCTTAAGGCTTTAGCTTCAAATATAGAAATTTTCAATGTGGTATCTCAATTAATGTAGACGTAGCGTTACAGAGACAAAAATGTCGGTAAGGTAGGGATCGGGTAAGTAATAATAGACACCGAAAATCGATGTTTCGTTCACGTGTCATGAAAAATTTTTTGAAATCTGAAATTTTGTCAAATTACAGAAATTCCTTTTAAGTTTCTTGAAATTTGTTAAATTAACTTTAAAGTGCTTGAAAGTTTTGTGATGAAATGTATTTGAAATGTTTTACATTATTCCTTAGTTTTTAGGAATATTTTCAAGAATATAATTCTCCAGAATATTCTCCTTCTCAAAAATGTCCTACGGAGAACTTTCTCCTTTAAAATCTCTGCGAATAAAGGAAGGGGTATGAGATAATACTCTACCTCTGTACATACTGCAGGGTTTCTCTAAATTGGGTAAATTCGATGAAAAGAATCTCATTTCTCAGGTAATCGTCCTTGAGTTAAGAACGTCTCGTTTTTGGAGTAAAATGTAAATACAAGACATTTGGGTATGTAATTGAATATTTCTGTTTAATATATAGATAAATAAATTGACTATTTAGATTTTATCTAAAATGCAAAAAGTAAATGAAAATCAAGTTGATTCTATATTTTCTATATTAAAATAAAATTCACAAGTTAATATTTTTTCCCTAAAAAGAATTCTTTAATTAATTATTCAATATATTACTATATTTATATTTTATTTTATTCTTTATTTATATTGAAACATAATACTTTTTTATTACAATAACTAAATAATAATAATAAAAGAACAAAACTGAACAACAACTAAAAAAATGTGAATTGTTTACAGAGATTCAAGATGGTTAAAGTGATTTCCGAAATTTTATTCCTAGCAGGTCTTATCACTATTGGATTTTGCCAATTGCCAAAATCACCATGTCCAAAATATTTCCAGTATTATCAAGACGAGATTACTGGAGAAGTTCTAGGAATAATAGCAATTCCATCGCCTATACCAAAGGGAGTTGCTTTGATGCTGAGGCTAACTCTTCATTTTCCCACTGCTGTACCTTCAGTAAGAAAAGAATGATAACTTCAACATTTAATTTCTTCATTTTATTTAACAAATATTAGAAATAATTTTTTTGTGTTCTCCAGCGATACTCTTTTAAAGAATAAAACTGTGGCTGCAAAGCGAAAAAATATTGAATTACAATATTGTTCATGTAAAATGAGGAGTTAAAAATTCGAGACTGGAACTTGGATCCAACACCCTTAATAATTTAGAGTACTATTGGAACTTTTATTATTTATATTTATGTTTTTAAAATACAATACCTAAATTAAACATTTTTTTTTTCAGAATTACAATGGTACTATGGAATTAATCAAGTCAAAAACAGATTACGCTCCTGTTCAACAGGCGATTGATGAAGGAAGACCTTTGCTCTTTCGAGTTAGGTTTCCTTCTCAACAGCTACTTCCAGTTGTCAAACAAATTGTTTTCAACAATCGACAGAACTGCATAGGTCCAAAAGGTATTTATACAAAAATTTATAATCATTGCTTATATTTTTAAAATAAGTTCCACTACAGAGGGAAATAAATATCTTATTATATTACCTTACCGACATTTTATTCGCTGCAATTTCATTTCTAGATTTATTAAAATATCGAGTTAACTTGTAAACAAAAATTTTGATAAGACTTTTATTTATTTTCAGAAAAATTTAGAGATAAATGTACATTTAAAGAAACTCGACATCATCTCAATAAATGCAGAAATGGCATTATAGAAAAATGCCGGTAAGGTAGGGATCGGATAATTAATATACATATAATAAAATATTTATTTTAAATAAGAGAATCATTCTTGAATTTTTTTTTAAAGCATTTTTTATTTACAGTAAGTTGGCCAATTTACACAACAGTAGACCTCGAAAAAACACTCTACCCTCCCGGATTAATATCTCGATTGATGGATAAATCTTATCTGATCAATAATCCAAAACTGCCTGCAATTCCTTCTTCGGACGATAATTCTGGATTAACTTCTACTGAGTATTCTGTTTTAAAATTAGATGAAATTTGCGGAATCTCTAATAATGCAAACCTTTCAATCGATATACGATTCGGAGATGAGGAGAAAGTTTATCCTGGACAATGGCCTTGGCTGGCTGCAATTTTCATTAATTTAAAAATCGACTCAAGAGACGAATTTCAATATCGCTGCATTGGAAATCTTATTTCCAGCACGCATATAATTACAGGTAAATTAATTTTCCTATACATATTTAAATTCAGACTAAATATATAAAATATTCTATGAGTATTTTGATTTCTGCAGGGAGATATTTTTTAAAAGACAATTTTTTAAGTTTACTAGCAATTTTGATTTCGTTTTTGCACACCTTTTGCTAGTAGAAAAAATAATTGAGAATTTTTAATTTTTTAAATGTAAAATCTTGTAATTCTTTATCTAATTTCAGAAATCTTCATGAGTTTCATAACATTTTTTAAAAGGTCTTTTATATGCTTCAAAATTTGGTGAAATTATTTTTTCGTAAATTCACTTGATATTTCTTAAAATTACTTAAAATTACTCAAAGTCCCATAAAGTCTCGTTAAATCTCTTAAACTTTCTGAAAATCCACTAAAATTTTGTAAAATCTATTGGATCCATTCAACGTTTTTAAAATTACTTAATATTTCATAAAATATCGTAAAGTCCCTTAGAATTACTTAAAATTCCATAAAATATGGACAAATCCCTTCAAGTCACTTAAAATCCTATGAACTTTCATGAAATCCATTGAAATTCCTGAAAATCCCATGAAATCTTGAAACATTCCAGTCCAATATCTTAAAATCTCGTAAAGTCTCATTATATCTCTTAAAACGAATCAAAATTCTATTAAATTTCGTTAAATTCTTTAAAATTATTGAAAATCCAATAGAATCTCACCAAATCCTTTAAAATTTCTGGAAATAAATGTTCTTCAAATTACTTAATATGAAATCTTGTAAATCCCTTGAAATCACAAAAGTCGTTAAAATAACTTAAATTTCATAAAAATCCTCAAAATACCGTTAAATCACTTAATATTTCTAAAATCTCAATAAATATCGTAAAGCCCTTTTAAATTCCATAAAATTTTTCAATATTCCATGAAATCACATTAAATATCTTAAAATACCTTAACATTCAACGAAATTTCGTAAAATTTCTAAAAGTTTCTTAAATTACTTCAAATTCCACAAAATATATATTAAAAATCCGTTAAAATCTCATAATGTTTTCCAAAAATATGTGGGATTGGAAAAATTAAAGGATTTCAAAAGTATGCAAAATAATTCAGAGATTTTAATTTTTGAAACATAAAAATTTGTAATTCCTAGTCTAATTTTAGGAATCTCAATAAATTTGTAACATCCTTTTAAATTCCTTTAAATTATTTAAAGTCCTATTAGATCCCATTTAAACCTTCAAATATCTTAAAATTTTTTAAGATTTCTTAAAATCCCATGATCTCCTAATAAAATTGTAAAATATCCAATGAAACTTCGTGAAAATCCTTGAAACAGCTTTAAAGTTTCTAAAATTACTTAAAATTATACAAAATATCGTTGAATCCTTTAAAATTATTTAAAATCCCATGAAATCTCGTTAAATACTTTCAATTACCTGAATCCTGAATTACTTTCAATTCAGTGAAAACTCTTTATTAGATTTTTAGATTTTTTTATATTCTATAAAATCTCAATAAGTTGATAAAATCTCTTAAAATTTCTGAAAATTTCAATAAATTCTGTAAAATTTGTATTCTCTGTCTTAATAATCTTTGTAAAAACGAAAATAGTCCGAAGATTGTTTTTAAATTCGATACATTCACACAATTCACGCAGTTCCTAAACCAATCTAGGTTTTCGACAACAATGTGTTCGATATATTGATAACATCACTTTTTTAAGATAGGACATAATTTTTGACCTAATTGAAATTTTTAAGACTTCAATTTAGATTCTACAACTTGAAGTTATTAATTGATTAGATATAGAAGTTCTTTTTATTTTACTGATTTCAAATTTTTTTGAAACTTTTTCTAGATTCTGGAAATCGTATAAAATTTTTTAACAATTACTTATTTTTCAGCTGCTCATTGTTTGAAAGAAAATGGCGAGGATATACCACTAAATGCACTATCAGTTTTGCTGGGAAAGTATAATATACATCTTCCAAATGAAACCGACTCCTTAAAAGTGGACATTTCAGAAATCAGATTTCATTCAAATTTTAATATGAGTTTCATGAATGCTGACTCAGACTTGGCTATTATTGTTTTAAAAAATCCTGTTAAATATTCTTCGAAAATTCTACCAATTTGCTTATGGAAAGACTCAATTGACCTGGAAAAAATTGTTGGAGAAAAGGGAACTGTTGTGGGATGGAAGAAACACGGAAAACGTTATCAAGGCGAACCGCGCAAAACAATTGAACGAATCGTGTCTCAGGTAATTATTCAAATTTTTAAAGCTTTAAATGTCAAAAGATTTTTAATTAGAAAAAATATAGAATATAGAAATTGAAAATAAAAAATATTAAAACAATTTTTTTAAACTTTTCAGGAGAATTGTTTGCGAAGCAATCCCGCATTTATAGAAATAACTTCCAATCGCACTTTCTGTGCTGGAAGTAGAAACGGAAATGGGCCATGTAATGGAGATAGCGGAAGTGGTTTTGTAATTCAAGATACTAAAACTAAAAGATATTACCTTCGAGGAATAGTTTCATTAACTCTTTTTGATAAAAAAGTAATGTCCTGTGACTTAACACATTATGTCGTTTATCTTGACATTGCTAAGCATCTAGCTTGGATAAAGGAACAAATTTCGATTGTTCAGAGATCGACAGATTTTACCAAAATAAGACATTCTCATTTTCTTTGATTCTAAAAATCAATTTTTTTCCTCGATGGACTGAAATAATGTTGGTTCGGGACCATATTTTATTACTGAAAATTTTTTATCCTGCATATGGAAAAATACCGAAAAAATAATTACCAAACTTTGAAATTCACGAAAAATATTAATTCCAGAAACTTCAAATTCCCTAAAATTAAAAAAATATCTATATTTATATATTTATAAATTTATATATTTTTTGTTTGATGCAAATGTTGAAGAAAAAAAGAATATATTTTTTTAATTTTCGGGAATTTGAAGTTTCTGGAACTTTCTAGAGTTTCATTACCAAACATTTTTCGTAATTTGCATTTTCGATAATTATATTTTCAGTAAAATGATCAGATTAAATTTTCAGGTGAAAACTCTGATCCAATAACCTTATTTATTTATCGACTGTTAATCTATTTATTTCTAATTTATACATAATTTTTGAAATAAGTGATGTGATCAATATTGTAAATATATTGTTCTTCTGCAAAAATACTTCTTTTTTTTATCTCACATTTTTCTTATGTTTATTATCGAATTAAATTACTACATTTACATAATACAGTGAAATCAATTCTTGAAAACCATTTACATATTGAAAATTGTTTGAAATTGGTATTTTCACAACGATTTTCGCTATCGGATTCTCAGCCCATAAAATCTCATTTTTCCAGACTGCTTTTGATAGGCTTATAAAATCTGTATTTTACACAACTTATTCGACACGAAGAATAGAAAAGTACAAAGGATTTCTTTCGCAAGAGTAAATTTGACGGTTCACTTTGCAAGAAAAAGAAGTGAAAGAATTTTTGTATTGTCCCCTTATGATAGTTATCATGTGGATCTCATATATCTTTAAAAACAAGTAGGAAAAGGAAAAATAGTAAAAATAAATACAAGTTCAATATTTAATCCAAATTAAATCTTATAACAGAAATTTCTGTATTATTTATTGAAGCTTCTCTCTGATACTATTATACATTGTATTGACAATAAATAATATACAAAATATAAATATATGTATAAGTAGAGACAATTTTTTCTGCTCTTGAAAATCTTTAAATTATGTAAAGAAAAATGGATTATTATGCAAAAATCTGGATTATGTGGAATTTTGCGATTTGAAAGTCTAATGTCTTATGTACATTTTAAAGCAAAAAACAAGGAAATATCTTAATTCGTTTAGAAACAGGATTAAGGAGAGTAAATTTTGGCACTTTCTGCCCCACCTTACCCTAATTTTGTGGAATTTCGAATGATTTTAAAAACTTTAAAGGGATTTGAAGGGATTTCACATAATTTCATTGGATTTTTAGAAATTTTGAAGGTTTAAATGGGATTTAATGGAACTTTGAATAATTTTAAGGAATTTAAAAGGATTTTTCAAATTTATTGAGATTCCTAAAATTAGACTAGGAATTACAAATTTTTATATTTCAAACATTAAAATCTTTGAATTATTTCGCATACTTTTGAATTCCCTTAATTTTTCCAATCCGACAAATTTTTTTGGAAAAATTATGAGGTTTTAAAGGATTATAAATTAATTTTAAGGAATTTTAAGTACTTTGATACATTTTTAGATATTTTACAATATTTCATAGTATATTAAGTAATTTGATATTATGAAATTTTATAACATTTTAAATAACCTTAAGGGATTTGTCCATATTTTATGGAATTTTCAGTAATTCTCAGGGATTTTACGATGTTTTATGGAATATTAAGTAATTTTAAAGGCATTGAATGAATCGAATAGGTTTTACAAAATTTCAGTGGATTTTCAGAAATTTTAAGACATTTAATATGAGACTTTATGGGACATTCAGTAGATTTAAGTAATTTGAGAAACTAGAACATCACACCGCGCTTCGCGCGCCTATACAATTACTTCACGTTACGCACTTGTGACGATCCCACGTGACCATCTTTCAACCAATCAGATCACGAATAAACTGCGGACACTCGCAGGTCATCTATTTTTTAAGAAAGGATATCAAATGAATTTACGGAAATTAAAAGAATAAAACCAAATTTTGAAGGATAATAAAGACATTTTAAGAAATTACAAGATAAGATATAATATTTCAAGAATTAAAAATTCTCAATTATTTTCTTTACTAGCAAAAGGTGTGGAAAAACAAGAAACTAATCGCGCGCAAATCATAATAATTGCTACACGGAAAAAAGGTTAGGTTAACTGGTGCCCCAATTGGTGTTCATGCTAATCCACGCATACTGCGGGCTGCTTACTCATCCAATGGGAGAGCAGTTCACTTTTGTGGGAGAACCATTCACCCATAAATAAGGCAACTGCTCGCCTACATCGTAGAGGGAAGATAGGTATAGAGGCGACAATGCCCACCAAACTTAAAACTTAGACGCGGGGAACGAGACGTCAGGGAATGGGTTTAGTTGTGCTACCCACAGCGGGATGGCGCTATTCCATTTTGCCGGCATTTCACGGATATAGATTATGTGCTTGGCTGTGTTAGTAGTAAATGGTAAAAGTGTGCATTGTGTATCTGCAGTGGGACTCCGATGCCGTGAAAGTTTTCGAATTCGAACGGTCCTCTCTTTCTATCCTGAGG
>UCOK01018331.1:0-11646 GCA_900474325.1 Synergus umbraculus | reverse complement strand
AAGCTCATACTCACCATACTCATTTCAATCCATGCTTATAGTTTACATTATATAGATTATACATATAGATTACATACACTCTGAGATCTTTGTTCCAGACCTCCCAGAATATATGACGAGTAACCTAAACATTAAAATACTACGAAATGTAGAATATGTTTTTGCCCTATATACATTTTTAATTGTTGAAATAATCCAACAGCCTTAAATTCCCTTAAATCATTAAAATAACAATATCCTATGAAATATCGTTAAATTTTTTAAATTATTTAAAATTTCATGTAATTTCGTAAAATCCTTTTAAATTTCATAAAATTCCTCAAAATACCGTGAAATCACTTAATCTTTCTAAAAACTCAATATATTTCGTAAAACCCTTTTAAATTCAAGATTCCATGAAATCTCATGAAATCTCTTAAAGTACCTTAAAATCTATTGAAATTTCGTATAATGTCCAAAAGTTTCTCAAATTACTTAAAATGCCACAAAATATATAGTCAAATCCCTTGAAATTACTTTATAATTCCATAAAATCTCATAATTCTGATGGATGACTGATATGTAAATATACGAATACATATACATATATTAAATATTAATATATATAACAAAAACTGACATAAAAAATACATGAAAAGTTTAATGTAAGTAATCTTTAATTTCTCGAATAATGTTCACTAACTTTAGGTATATATTTTGAAATATTTTTTTTTCTTCACTAATCTTTTTGACAACGAAAATAGTCTGAAGATAGTTTCAAAAAAATGTTTACAAATTTAGGGGGATTTAAATTGTTTGCCTTGTGTTTCCAATGAACCTCAATTTTGTCCTTAAAGTTCTATAATTCTGGACTTAATTAAAATATTTAAGATTTATTTCCAGACTCTGGTAACGTGCCTTCTTTCGAAAGTCGTTAGAAAATTTATTTTTACTAGTGCCACTGACTATTTACTTTTCTATTTCCTTTTCTATACATCCAGTGTCAATGCTTTATTTCTTAATTCGATACTTTTCGATATTCGACTTTGTTCAATTCGAGATTTTTATGCCATGACTTTTCTTATACACTCAACTTCCCCAAAAGTAATGTTCCCAATAGTAACATGTTCCAAATAGTGAAGACATTTCGTTCCCAATAGTAAACAGAATATTTCACAATTAACACTTGATAATTACTGCATATGCGTTGCGATCGGCATCTGATTGGTTGTATTTGTATTTGATGTAACGCATGCGCAATTGATGTGAAATTTGAGGAAAGGAATTTTTTTACTATTGGGAACGACTCTGGTTTCGACTTCTTTACTACAGGGGAAGTCGAGTGTATAGGATTGAATTTGTAACATTATAGTGAAGACATCTTGAGAGTTTTATGCGAGCTAAATAAATTGTGTGGCTAAATGAGAATGTTTTTTCCTAAAATCGAATTTTCGTATTTTTCCCGCAAACAATGACAGTTACGTAAAAATGTTAAGAAAATAATTTGTACAGTTAAAAAAGTTCTATAAAAAGTTCTTTTACTTATATGTATCATTTTTATACATAATTCAGTTGGGGCAGTTGGGGTAAGACCACAATTTTTCATTTTTACCGACGGAAAGAATGTTCATTTCTCCAATGTAATCAGTTTATGTGATAATTCTACTTAGGTCAAAAAGACACGGTGTTAATTTAAAAGCGTATATTTTCCATAAAACACTAAACATTTTTTATATTTTGCAAAATGACTTCATATAACTTCAAGGTACTCAAAGGGCATTAAAAAATCTAGGATTTTACCTATCGCATGTTTTTTCTTTATTTTTAATTTACAATGAAATATTAAATTTTGTTCACTTACTGGATTTTTTTATTTTTAGATGACTTTTGGGAGTATAGAAGTGTGTCTATCTCCGTTTGTGCCATCAGAAGTTGAATCTTTTTGGGAACTTGGTGGTGCTTTTTTAATGCAGTTTTATACCGAATACTATTTCGACGGAAGAATTGCCATTGGCGAAACTCTTAAGTAAAATGCACTCAAACCGAAAGGAAAAATTCCTTTTTTCTTCGTGATTTATATTTTATTCATTATTTCTTGTACTTTAATTTCTTCTTAAATAATTGCTTTCTATAATAATTAAATACTTCAATTGTTCTATATAATCCAATTTTGTATTTTTTTTTTGTCATTAAGGTCTTGCAGCAAAAACACTCAAAAGTTTATGCTCAGATAGATGTAAGATATCGCATTTTCTCTCCTAACTGTTAAAAGTAGCACTGGTGATCAATAATTAAACTCACTGAATTATGCACATTGTTTATTATTTACAAACAACACAATTAAAAGTCTAAGATAAAACAAACTTTACAATTTAAATATTAGAGAGAAGAAAGAATTCAGGAAAGCGTGTTCACTTTGGAAATTAGCGGGTGGTCTCAAATTTCTAAGTGATTTTTTTAATAGAAAGCTCTAGTATAACTAGAGTCTCGAAAACTAGAAGACTCTGTATAGAGCCTCAACAAAAATGGAAGGATTCTTCAATTCTCTCTATATTCAGTATACGCTAAGAATTTAGATAGATAAATTTCTAACTCAAGAAATAATGAGACGACTTGGATAATGTGACTCTGATCTGAACTCATAGGAAACAGAAAAGGAACTGAACTCTGGAGAGTCCTTCAAGGAGGAGTGCAAAAAAAAGGGAGGGACAAACTTAAGGATTAAATATTTAAAAAGTGGGAAAATTCAAAAGACTATTGGCTATTATAAATTGTGGGACTTTCTTACTGGAACAACTCATACTCTTGCTAATCCCGGTCTAGATTTTATGATCGGTTGACCTGAAGGGTCAAAGATTACCCTGAGTCTTAAATTACATTTTAACCTAATTTTATGGAGTTGGTACAACTATAAAAAGCTTAGAGATTTGGGGAATTATTAAGAAAATATTAAGAAGCGTTAAGAAATAATGAATTCTTACAATACTATATTCTAAAATAACATTTAAAGTATTTTTAAGTATTAACAAAAGGACTGTTAATGTTGAGAGGGAGGCGGTAGGCTTTCCATTTATAGGGACTAAAAGACTGTACGTATCATAGGAGGTTGATGAAAGAACTCAATTCAAATTAAAGTTAAAAAAAATAATAGTTTCTTTAATTAAGTAATAATATGGGAAATAACATTAATCTGATCAATAATTAATTACACTCGTTAAACTTAATATTCGCCCGATTCTCGTGTGAACTTAGGATTACATTCGCTCGTTTGCTTACACGCTCGTTATTCGATCCAATCACTATCGGAATCTAATCTTAGATTGATTCTCAACCTCACACATACGCACTTGTGTTAAACTTTCAAATTAAATAATACTTTCACGCGCGCTAATTTTAAATATAATTTTCAGAACTATAACACTCGGCCATCCTTAAGATAAACTCGACCTCGAGTATATTAACGTAGTATCTTTCAGAAGTTTGATTCGTAACTCATGAACTAGATCCTTACATTCTAAACGCTCGCTTCAAAAAAAAAAAAATATAACTTTCATTCGCATTCAGGATAACGTTTCGGGGGACGTCTAATTCGCTTTTGACGTCCTACATCTTCTTCGCTGTCGGATGAGTCGTTAGAGACTTTCTCAGCGGTCCCTAGTACTAGTTTATCTTTCTGTATCTCGTCTTTCGTTTTCGCAGGTAATTTTTCGTCTTCTTCCGTTTCACTATCATCTTCTTCATTTCCATTTTCGTTCATTGGTGCTCGCCAAAGTTTTAACTGACTCGTGTGAGCTGTAGAAGCGTATCTTCGACCTAGTTTATCTACCCGTAAGGCTGCTACACCATATGTGTCCCCTGGATAAGTTGCGGTGACTACCAATGGACCCCTAAATTTGTTCTGAAACTTTTGACTTTCTCCGGTTTGCTTCATAAAAACAATGTCTCCTACTTCATATTTAATTTCCATGATCCTATTTTTGTCGTACCTTGCTTTATATCTTTCCTGTTCTTTGCGTATGTTACATCGGGCTTCCTCTTGAAGTTCGTAAGGGTTTGAATAACGTGTCTCATCATCTATATTCAGCTGGCGTATATCTCCTTCGTCGTGTCGATTGATGAATTCAAATAGTAATTCAAACGAGCTTTTACCAGTAGATTTATTCGGTGATTAGTTGAGGTTTCTCTGAATTTCTTTCAATTTCTTATCCCAGTCTTTTCCTTTTTCGTGTTCAACAGTGACTTGAATTGCAGGTATTAAAGTTCTGTTGACACGATCAACTAATCCATTAGCCTGGGGATGTCTCGGCGAGTTGAGCGTATGTTTGATCTCAAGCTTAGAACAAAATTCCTGAAATTGAGCTGACGTGAAACAAGTTCCTCTGTCTGAAACTATTCTACCTGGTGCACCAAAATCCAAAATCACGTCCTCTAAAGCTTTTATTACGTTGCTAGCTTTCGTGTCTTTGACCGCTTTTAAGATCACAAATTTCGTAAAGTTGTCAGTAATAACCAGTACATAAGAATTCCTCGCAGCGGTGGAAACAAAAGGTCCTTCGTGGTCAATGTGAACTATTGCAAAGGGTCGTTCTCCTGGTTTTATCGGATGCAATTCTCCAGCTTGTCAACCTGTCTTGACCTTCGTAAGTAAGCATTGCACACAACTACGAATGTGCTGTCGAATGTATCGGTTCATTCCTGGAAAATAATAATACTCCCTCATTTTTGCTAACGTTCTCTCGACTCCCGTGTGACTTTGTAGGTCATGATAACGCACGGCCATACTTTTTCGCATAGAATCTGGTACAACATACAATAACTTCCCGTTAATGCTTTTATACAAAATATTATTCCTGCAAACAAGATCCTTAACATCCGTTTTCTCATGTTTTGTCCGTTCGCTAACAGATTTCTCTAAAATATCCTTTTTCGCTCGCAGTTTATCATCTGAATACTGACACATTAGTATTTCATCTTCGGCGTTTATCAGACTAAACATTTCGGCCGTTCTTTCGTTTACTTCTTTTACTTCCAGACTTACTGGTGCACGACTCAACACATCTACATGTGGCATTTTCAGTCCCGGTCGATGAGTGATTTCATAATTATACTCAGAAAGTAGATTGCTCCATCGAACAATTTGGTGATTTTTAGTTTTCTGAGTATTTAGGTACAATAGTGCTCTACAATCCGTAACAATCTTAAAATGTATATTTATCAACCAAGGTCGCAAACGCGTTACGGCCCAAACAATAGCAAGAAGTTCCAGTTTACTAGAATGATAGCTTTTCTCTGGTTCGCTTGTTCGACGACTGATTGCGTATACTGGATGAAATTTCATGTCATCAGCACGCTGAAGTAACATCGCCGCCAAACCCCTAGAACTGGCATCAGTATGGAGCTCAGTTTCTCTAATTCGCGAATACGTTTGTAAGACTGGTTTACTGCTCATTAATTTAATTAAATTTTGGAAAGCGCTTTTCTCTGATTCACCCCAACAAAATTTGTTTGCCTTTTTTAGTAGATCATACAAGGGTGCTGCAATCTCTGAAAACTTGTGCACGAATCGTCTAAAAAATCCTACTAGACCCGAAAATCGCCGCACAGTGTGCACATCTGTTGGTTCAGGAAATTCGAGAATCGACTTCATCTTCACTTCGCCTGGTTCGATTCCTGAAGCCAAAAACCATTCTTGTGAACTCACCTGTTTCATCGGGCGTTATAAAAGCAGTTTTCTCTTGCGCGTTTTCAGTTAAAGGGACTTACATGTATCCCTGTGCCAAGTCAACGAAATAAACATCTTACTATCGCCCACCATAGACAAGTGGTCTTCCAAGTTTGGCAACGGGAAATGCATGCGTACCGTTTGTTTATTTAATTTTCTATAATCCATTACGAGACGTGGCTTACCATTCTTCCTACGCACTAACAATACAGGGCTCGCATACGGTGAATCTGTATCCTTGACTAACTTGTCGTTTCACTTCGACCTCTGTATTAGTACAGTGACGTTGTGTATGTCCTTTCGCTCCACATTTTCTGCACAAAATTTCCTTCATTGGCTCAAAACAATTTCTGGCTATATGGCCGTAGTGGTTACAATTATAGCATTTGAGTTCTCCGTTTTCGTTCCTCAGAGGTGGTCGCTGATCTGGTCTTCGTGTGAACTTCGGCGTATCCTGTTTCCATTCCCTAACCGTTGTTAATGCTGTCTTCTCTGTTGTTTGCAATGAGCTTGGCTTTGTTTTTTGTTGATCATTTCGAATTGGTGGTTTATCTTGCCCTTTTATCCTTTCTAGTCGATGATTGTTTACTCGCTCCTGGGCTATAATATCATGTAAAAGTTCATCCTCTGAAATATGAAATTGCATAAGCAAAACATTACAAATGTCTTTCGACCACAACCCTGTTAACACCTGCTCCTTTGTCTCCTGGAAATTAAGTCTTAGTCTATGGCACAATTTTACCTTGGAGTAATAATATGTAGCCGTTGACTCGTTTTTCTCCTGGACTCTGCTAATCATCTGCTTCCACTTAGCTGTTTGAGTTTGCTCTATGACGTACGAGTTTCTGAACGCTTCCTGGAATGTTTCCCAATTTTCAAATTGAGCTGCATGTAGAGAATACCAGTCTCTGGCTCCGTATTTCATGTGCATCTTTGCGGTCTCAATTACGAAGCTGTCAGGCCAACGATGGAGTTTTCGCATGGATTCTAGGGTGTCAATCCATTCTTTTGCTTTCGCTGTTCCAATTTTTCCTTCAAAATCCTCGATTCCTTTGCTTAAATCAGGCATTATATGGTAGCTAGGAACAGGATTCGCATTTTCTGTCCGTGCTGGACTTTGATTTCTCGTTAAGTTTTCAAGGAGACGCATCATTGTCTCTTCGCGACGACGACCGTCTTCAATCAATGTTAAAACCGCTTGTTCTAACGTATTTCCTACGCTTCGTGTTGATTGTACGTTAGAATTTTGTTGTTGAAATAAATCTCGACGAAAATGAAGGTCACTCGGGTATTCGTTGTTATGATGTGGGTCACTTGCTGACTGCCGGCTACTTCCGCCCGGAATGTTCCCTGGTCTCGGATTCATTGGGGTATCCCTGGAACCTGGTGTCTCTCCCGGTTTGCTAAACCATGGGTTTCTAACGGTATTGGGTCGACTTGCATGTTTTCATTAATTTGCGCGGAAAATCTTTCGAAGTCTTCCAGTGAGTAAATTTGATCGTCTCTTCCTGTCGCCATGCTGAATAATCACTTATCACCCAAAATGCTGAGTCACTTAGAACCAATCAACGTTTTCTACGCCATTTTTGAAATCGAGTCCCTCGATTTTCAAAATTCTTCGTTTATTTTAGAACTTGCAATTTTGCACTCAAAATTACAGTGATCACTCCTTTGCACTATAATTGGATTATATATCCCACTTCTGAAATGTTAATATTGAGAGGGAGGCGATAGGCTTTCCACTTATAGGGGCTAAAAGACTGTACGTATCATAGGAGGTTGATGAAAGAACTTAATTCAAATTAAAGTTAAAAAAAATAACAGTTTCTTTAATTAAGTAATAATATGGGAAATAACATTAATCTGATCAATAATTAATTACACTCGTTAAACTTAATATTCGCCCGATTCTCGTGTGAACTTAGGATTACATTCGCTCGTTTGCTTACACGCTCGTTATTCGATCCAATCACTATCGGAATCTAATCTTAGATTGATTCTCAACCTCACACATACGCACTTGTGTTAAACTCTCAAATTAAATAATACTTTCACGCGCGCTAATTTTAAATATAATTTTCAGAACTATAACAGGACGTATAATTAAACACCTAAGCATTGGTAAAAAATTTTGACTGCGATTTTAAAATCACATAGAAGCATCCTATATACGTATGCACACATTCGCAGTCACAATTCGTATGGCAACGATATTGACAACACCGCAATTTCATTCTCAGAGAAAATGGTGGTGATGCACTTAAAGCCTCAAAATAGTATTGTCAAAATCGTCAAAATGTCATCTCAGTGTTGCAACATCGCATCGTCACTGCCTACCCCCGCCATGTGTCTCGCGAGAACAGAAATATTATTTTTTTCAATATTATATCTTTTATATTAAACGCACAATAATTTTGATTTTTTTTCATAAAATCCACACGATATTTTACTATACATCTGTAGTTTTTTAGCACAATGGTAAGATTCGTTTTCATACTAGACTTCATAATGTGGCGATTGCTCATGTTAGCTATAGGAGACCCATGCAAAAAGTACTGAACATAATTAAAAATATTTACCTTTAGAAATACACGATTAAGCTAAAAATTGGATAATGTAATGGTTAGATAACAATATTTTCTACATATTTTGAAAATTTTAGACAATTCCTAAGAAAGGTTCGATTTCGGCACAACTACCTTAAAGTAAGAATAAACATCTTGCAATTTTTATATTTACACTGTTAAAAAAAACTACCTTAATTTTAATGTCAAATGACTTGAAGCAAATTTTATGTACCAGGACATTAAAATTAATGTCGATTTTACATTAATAGTACGGCACAACGACATTAAATTTAAGGTAAATTTACATTAAAATTCAGGTGCACTTACATTAAAATTCAAGTACATTTACATTAAAATCAGGTTGAATCACATTACACGGAAAAATTTTGTCGCAAAAAATTTAAAACACTACTGTGGGTTTTATTAAACTGATTTTATATTCTCTAAGCCAGTTTTCGAAATTTTAGGCGACAGTCGAAGAAAATGTTGAATAGTGTTGTAACGGTCTGTTTTTCGGGGGTTGACAATTATTGCCTCAGCGGACGCTTCAGCCTAGCCAGGGTTAGGTTTAGAGGCAATAAAACAGATCCGATAATTTTGTACAATAGAATAACAAAATATATTTATTTAACTAAATATTTACAAAATTATTAGTATTAGCATAACGGAATTAATGTGAACGATTTATCGTAATACGTCTGAATAAAAGAGTATAGCACGCGGTAAGTAAATGGTGAATCGAGACGAAGCGATTCTAAGAATAGCGTGAAACTGAATGAAACGTTATAGAAGCGGAGAACGCCTAGCGGGTAGAACGGAGACGGAAAATAAATCTCTCGAAGTATCTTATGTAACGGGTCGGGGAAATACGTAATAATTCTCCTTTTAAATGTTTCGTGCCTGAACTATATATACAGGACTTCTTTATTTGAAAATAGAACTAGCGTGGTCAAAGGTACCAAAAAGACTAACTCCCTCGCACAAGGGATGCTGCGGCTAGGGCCCCATGCCAGAGGGACTGTAGAGAAGGGGAAGATTTATGTTTCCGTTACAATCCTCCCTTTAGATTGGATTTAGTTCCTAAATCTTTTTGTTGGGTCTTATTTTAACATTAGTAGTCTTAATTGTACAATCTACCTTATTTTCTTCTAATGGTGCAGTAGGAGCACCGGTGTAATGCACAGATGGGTCTGTGCTTACATTGGAGTAAGTCAAAGATACCACATGATTCGCATAGCGCATCTACTTCTATAGGTTCGTGCGGGATTATGATGTATCCACTGGTGAGTGGTACAAAAGCGATGTTTACAATCTTGAAAGGAGAGTATTTGCATTCATCCTTAATGGTTTTCACATTTGTTCTTAATATACTATTCTCGCAACTATGGGTTTCGGACACTAAATACGTAGGTTGGTTTCGTTTACACATTTTTGTTTTCCCGTAAGTCTTACATGTATCTAGGGTCGTTTTGTCGGTAGGTAAGTACGTAGTGTGTTCCTGTCCCATAAACAAGTATTCGTAGTCAGGGATTATGGCAAGAAAAACTGAACTGATTTGCTTAGGAATAGGTATTAAGCGTTTGATTTCATAGGTCTCAGTTTCCGGGATAGGGATATGAATAGAATATACAAACCGATTCTTTGTGATGGCCACGTTCACTACCGAGATGTCGATTATATGTTGGAAGTTTGATTCTTTAAAAGGAATGGTGTATTTGATGTTAAACTTCTCCTCAAATTCCTTCATTTCGAGTAAAAGGATGTTTGGAGTTAGGAGTTGAGGATGAACTATTCCGTTTTTCTCGTCTTCACTCAATTATATTATTTTTAGTAGCCATAACAAGATGAGTGTAGCCATCTGTAACATTAGGCATAGTAGGGCATAAAGTTGATTTGCATGTAAACGAGTTGCTTTATTGTTAAATTTTATTGTGTAATTATTGTTTTCTTGTTGTTCCACAATAACTGCCGGCCCTTTCCATGAGGGAGACAGCATGTTCTCTGGGTGGTTATTGATGAACTTGACTAAATCCCCCGGTTCGTAGATACCTTGTGGTATTGAAATTTTTGAATCCTGTAACTTTTTATATTTAATCTTTTGCACCTCTATTTTCTTTTTTGCCTTGTGTAAGTAGTGTTCATGCCTTCTTTTCCATAGGTTAAGTAACTCTTCATATTTGAAATTTGGTGTAGTGCTTAGCATTGAAGGCAAGTTTGCCTCTCTGCCGAATGTCAGCTGAAAAGGTGAGTATCCGGTACCCTCGTGTTTCATGGTGTTATAAGCCATACATATTATTTTCAAGTTTTGATCCCATTCAGTGCTGTGATCCTCGATGCTGGTTTTTAATAAATTTTTAATTGTTGAATGGGCTCTTTCAAGTGCTCCATTACTTTGTGGGTGCTACACTGTTGTCTTTATGTGTCTAATCCTGAACATGTTTTCAAAGTTCTGTATCAATTCAGATACAAAATTCTGTCCTTGATCAGTTAAGATATTCCTAGGTGCTCCGAATAAGTATATGTAATGGTCGAATAACCCTTCTATAATGTTTTCGGATCCTATGTTTTTAAGGGTGTTGGATAAACGGACTTGGAAATCCGTGAAAATAGAAATTTTTCAAAATGATTCTAAGTTCGACCCTGTGTGACCGTATTTATTTTCGAAACCCGATTTATGGGATATGTGGAGATAACTTACCATATATGTAGGGACTTGTGATTACTAGAGTCCCATAAAAATAATATTTTATTCCTGCTGAGACGAGAAAATGAATATTTCATGATGAAATATTCATTTTCAGAAACGGAGTATATGTAGACATAGCAGACGATTCCCGTAAGAGAGACACAAAGTGTCAGCCGAATGTGAGACGTATCCGTATTTCTGAATTATTTTAGGCATAACACCGACACTGAGCGAAAAATGAAGGTAATAGAGAAAGTTTGAATTGTATATTACTTCAGTATCCAACACGAAATTCGCGATTCAGTGACACAATAAAGCGAAATTTACGCTCAAGTTCGACGGAAACTGCATTATGAAAGTTTGACAGGTGTGAGATAGACGCTTGTACACAATGTGCAGACGGTGTCTGCCAAAACTGCGTAGCGGCCATTTCATGCACTAAAGTAGAGAGACACGCTCTGTGGGTAATTATCATTTTTTTCAAGGTGCAGTCCCATGTCGGCAGTAAACTTCGGCGTAAAGCTGTATTTACACGTTTTTCAGAAAATGTTCTTCTTCTCGCACATTTTTCATGTAGTCACGTGGTAGAGTGACAATTACGTGGTAGAGTGATAATTACCCACAGAGCGTGTCTCTCTACTTTAGTGCATGAAATGGCCGCTACGCAGTTTTGGCAGACACCGTCTGCACAT
>UCOK01018330.1:0-30943 GCA_900474325.1 Synergus umbraculus | reverse complement strand
TATTAATACTATTATATATATTATTAAAATGTTAATATTAGGATTATTTTATAATAGAATAGATTATAATAGTCATTTATTTCTATTTGGATCTGCAAATTGAATGAAATTCAGGAAATTGGTTATTTTAATGATTTGAATATTTCGCGCGATTCTTATATACGTAGATTTTGAGGTTCTGTTTTTTCAGCAGTAAAATATTTTAAATGTGATATTAATATAAATAATAAATACTATTATATATAATTAGTGTTCATTTTATAATGGTATATTCTATTCTGATTCAATTTATACCATTGATTCGCACTTATTAGAAAGAGATTCAGGAAATTGGCAATTTTAATTATTTGAATGTTCCGCGCGATTCTTATATATCTATTCTAATATGCAGATGAGTAAATTATATAATTAACTGTATGATAATACAATTATGTATAATATTAGATTAATATTAATTAAAATTAAATGATTTTGTGCTGGAGTTCTAAATGTTTAAACGTTAAAATTATATATATTTATAAGCCGAAAAAATTAAAACAGTGCATAATATTTTCAATTAATACTTCTTAGAATTTAGTTATATTTTACTTCTTTTTCAGGATTACTTATTTTGCTGGGACTTTGATTTTTAAGATTTAAAAATTTCTAGTAATTCAATAATTGTCTACTTGTTACTATACTTACAATTTGCCATTGTTTATGTAATTCCTAATGATTCTCATAAATAAAGTTTATAATTTTCAAAGTCTGGAGGCTACATATTTTAATTTTTCGGTTTACTCATTAGATTATAAATTTTACTTAAAGCGATTGGGTTAAAGTTTCAAACAAACATTTTTCAAATTTCTTTTTTTTTATATCTATTAGATTAAGAATACCAAAAAAAGTTCCTAAAAACATTGTATTGTTTTTTTACTTTCAAAAATTTACCTGACGTTTGCCAGAATCGCGCGAAATATTCAAATCATTAAAATAACCAATTTCTTGAATTTAATTCAATTTGCAGATCCAAATAGAAATAAATGAATATTTTAATTTATTCTATTATAATATAATCCTAATATTAACATTAATAATATATATATAATAGTATTAATATTAATATTCTCCACCTGAAGAACCTAACCTCAACATCAAAACGCATCGAAATATTAAAATCGAAATTTCTTCAATTTTCCTTCATATGTGAATCTAGGAGATATAAATAGCATAGACCGCCCGAAGTTTTCCGAAGGCAATCGTACATCTTCGGATTTTCAAACTCAGAAGAGGAGAATTTGCTGCGCGCGCAATCATTACGATCTCCTACTTATTTCACACGGACATAGACCTTTCATTGTGTCAAGTTTGTCTCGTTTCAAATCTGCGAGCACTGAGCTGTTCACAAGCAAAGAAACGGCGTTCAACGTCTCTTGGCTTCAATTCATAAGGAACCCAATTTTCTTGCTTCTGAATCATTCCTATGGCTTTGAGGCGTTTCGAAATTGCTTGTTGAGTGACTCCCAATGATTCTGCTAATTCTTCTTGCGTTTGGCACGAGTCTTCAGCAAGTAATGCCTCCAGTTCGGAATCTTCGAAAATTTTATCTCTTCCGCCGCCATGCCGGTCCTCGACATCAAAATCACCGCTTTTAAAGCGTTGAAACCACTCACGACACCTTCTTTCACTAAAAGCAGCGTCACCGTAAGCACTTGAGAGCATTCGATGAGCTTCAGCCGCAGTTTTCTTCAAATGAAAGCAGAAAATCAACACTTCCCGCAAATTACGAGAATTTGGCTCATCTTCGATCGAGAATACACTTCTGATGCAAACACAAATTCACTAATGTGGTGATGTGGTTATGTTGACAGATGTCCAAGCTTACTGTATGAAATTTTTGACCTGCCTATTTCAACCGGCACTTACCGCTACAGTCATCTATCGAAAAACGGTGGAAGCAAAGTTGTACACCTAATATATTTATTTGTTATTGTAATTTATAACTTCGAGCCAATCTTGGCAGCCAGCGTTGGACCGACAATGGCAGCCAAGCCTTGGCTGACAAGTGCAGGCGGACAAAAATCACAATTCCAAAAATATTATATTTTAATATATTAGAGGTTACAGACCTAGTTCAATATGTGTAGAATGTTTGGTGTAAATTTCATAAGGATCGATCGAATAGTTTTCATAAAATCCTTGGTACCGTTTTAAAAACGCTGGTATGAGAAAAATCCGTTTAAAACAATAACAATGCAATAAAATAAATAAAAAACAATTTTTTTACGTATTTTAAGACATTTTATCATACCTAAAAATATTTATATCCATATCTTTCATGACATACTCAAAAAAAATGTTGAAAAATAGCTCTTTTTTTTAGCGTATAAAGTAGACTAACCCCTTAATAAAGTAAAGTACATATGTATCTGTCTTGTCTATAAGAATTTTATAAGTTTGTTTTTAAATGCGGTCAATACTTGCGTAAAAAGATTGCTCCAAAAATTCCTTTTTTTAAATTTCAAAGGTCACTTTTAAATTGGGAATGTGTATGGGGTCTGAGGAGGGATTGTTGTAATTTCGTGGATTTTCACCCCATTAAAGATCCTCTTCCCAAACCAATTTTCTAAAACCGGGAATTAATTATGAACGGCCAGCAGGAATGTGAGCTGGATTGGAGTTTTGATAAAATATAATGTAACCGAAATGCCTACGTCAAATGCCTGAGCGTAGGCAACCAATCATACGCGCTCACTCACTGATTCGACGCTGCGTTACCTATGTATTGGGATACTCATGGTGAGTTCAGAATAGACTAAGCTCATGAACGTTCGACGCGATATTCATAGTTACGTTTGTTTTTACGTCACAAGCAGACGCGTTGAACACTGCTACCAACTATTTTGACAGAGTTTTAATGTACTCTGTAGAGCACGTCAACTCTATGATAGTTGGTAGCAGTGTTCAACGTGTCTGCTTGTGATATAAAAACGAAAGTAAGTATGAACGTCGCGTCCGTTACCCTTTTCCACTGTTCAGGTTCTAGGGGCAACCGAGGAACCAGAGGCCATTTTGAAGAACCACGTCAGCGACTAGAGTCTACAGGGTGTTCTACGTGCAATCTACAGCACGTGCAACGTGCGGTCTCTAGAGTGTTCCAACGAGACAGCGAGTTGATACTCAGACATTTATTTTAAATAACCAAGCTGTCGTTTATGTAATTATGTTCTTTAGGCAAACGTTCGCTGTACCAAGCAGTTTGTTGATCCATCCAGTAATGAACGTTCGCTGTACCAAGCACTTCGTTAATTTAAAACCTCGAACGTTCGCTGTACCAAGCAGTTCGTTGGTCTTATGCCAGGATGAACGATGTCCGTAGACGTTGTTCTATTGCTTGGCGCGAAAGTAGAGGACGATTGCCGATTTATCAGTGATTGCAGAAGTATCTTCTTTTTCAATGATTTATCGCTTGATTGCGCACTCAAGGATTTACCGTCTAGTTCGACGCACCCCAATAACAAATGTTTAACTTCACGTTTTCAATTTCTTCTGATTTACGTAGAATACTTACTTAATTCGACTGCACATTTTACCATAAGAACTTACTAGCCATTTATCGGATAGAAATCCGAAGATTCTGACTGGAATTCGTACTTGGAGTTTATCACTATTATCACTCTCTGGACTTCTGGTTCTTCCAAAATAGCGCAGTTTGATTTTCTTAAATTTCCGTAGAAATTATTCAATCTTTTGACACTACCCTGGCAGGATCCCCAGAAAATGTAAGATATAATATACCTTATATTTATATAATATAAGGTTTAAAGTACAACTAGGGGTGCAATTGTAACGGGTCCAAAGTAAAATAATAGAAATACTATTATAGATGTGATAATTTATTACTCAGAACGAGATATTTCGCTAATTACATGTAAAGTAGAACTAAAGAGGTAGGACCGCTCGCATTGGTACCTGGCCCCGCACGTCTTACGAAGTACGGAGGGAATAAGAGCTTCATCAGCATATAAATATTAGCTTACAGTTGAAAATGCTGTTACACAATTGTGAGCACACATTCTCATCACACTTCGCGCGCTTGCATTCGTTTATCAACCTTCATCACTGCTATATACTTTTATTTAAATTACTTTAGTTTCAAATGAAGAAGAAAACTAATTTACTTAAGGTTCTTCTCATCGGAGCAATGGCGCTTCACACTTTATATTTTATATAAGCATCATATAAATTATTTATAGTTATTTAAAAATTATAATCATATTAAATTCTAAATATCGGTATATCTTATAATTAATAGAAAATTTATTTATTTAATGTTCTATTGATCTTAAAAGAGCGCCCAAGATTTTCGTTAGATATTATCTTTAAATCTCATTCAAATTTTGCGATTTGTGCTAGAAATTTTAAAAATATTTTTGATGATTAAAACAAAAACTAGACATTATATTAAAAAATGGTCAAGTGAGAATTTGTAGATATTTTAAAGACCAATAATTATGTTCTGATAATTTCTCTGTAAGTATCACGCGTTATATTTGTCACAAAATTTGAATTTTCGATTTTTCAAGAAAATTCGAAAAATTGTTATGGCAGTTCTGTAGGGCGTTCTAAAGGTGTTTTTCATCCTTTGACTCTTTTTCATATCGTACGTTAATTGGCTTTAAATTAAATTTTTTTTTTAATTTTTAAATTTTCAAAATGCTCCAACTTTTTGAATATTTATTCAAAATGTCTAGCCAACGAACTTGACCTTCATTTTAAGACACTCAAATTTTACACAAATATAATACATTCTCTGATGAGAATGTGAAAATACTATTACAAATAAAATTCTTTAATAATCCGAACGAGATTTGGTTCAGATGTTCCGCTAACTATATATCAGATTTGAACAATTCTGATAGTGATTATATTTCTACCTAAAACATTTTGCATTTTCCTAAAAATTTCACAAGTACTTTTTGTGAAATACTATTGTTTAGGATTGTATAGTTAGCAGGTGATTATACTATCTTTTCCAAAAACATAGGGAGTATTAATTTCGGTCAATGTTTTTGGTTAGTATTTATAATCTTTTTATAACAATATTTTTGGTTAGTTTGTCTTTAGATCTGAAAAATTCATTACATTACTAATAGAATAAAACGAAATTTAACAAATATTAGTTTCAAATATACATATCTTATTAATTTCCTCAGCGAATATGTTTGGTCTTTAATGATATTCAGCGATAATATTTTTAAACGTATATCTAGTTATTTTTCAATCTATCGTCGTTTCATTTCACGATTTTTTTCAGTATAAAAACCATGGGAGATAGTAATTTAAACGTTGTCAAGGCAAGAAATTTTGTTTGGAAACCCTCGATGACCCCATTTTCTAATCTTAAGGTTTATCTTGAATAGCAGTGTAGGGAGATCAAGGTATAAGATAATACGTGCTCCCTAATCTGACAAGAGTGACTCGTAGTTTTACGACTTATGTTTATAGTTAAGGGTCATTTTCACATGAAGTTTTAGAAGTGGAGTCAACTTTCTACAATCAGAAAATACAGTTCAAATTATTTTAACGTCCTTTTTATATAATAGAAGATTTCCCGTGCAGGTCTGGTACCATCCCGCTAATTTCTCTCTAAAAAGAAAACTTTAAATCCTAGATGGAATATATATAAGATGTTTAGTGTAAATTCATGCACAGAGATATATATATATATATATATATAAAGTGTTTCATGTACAGGGTGTTCAATTTTAATGTATCAACATAAATATTTTCTAAAATATTCAATTTACAAAATAATTGTGGAGACAAAATTTATTCAAAACAGAAGACATTTAGCGGTACTATTAATTTTGACTTTGAGGTTAATTTTCAAGGTCAAATGAGGTCAATACCCTTTTTTTAAAAATGGATGTCCCCCTCTGTTCTACACAATTTGTGTTTAAACAATTTTTTTCTAGTTGGAGTCAAAAATAGACGTTTCCATTTAAAAAAAGGAGGCTTGACCTTAATTTGACATGAAAAATTTACCTTAAGGGTATGTGATACTTTACCATCAGAGCAAAATAGTTAAACCAATCATATATTCATAATAATAAATATTTTTAGCTACTAAGAGTCAATAAACCTTCGTCTTCATGAGATGAATGTTTTTTGACTATTATTAGCTAATATTATTTATTATTATGAATATATGATTGGTTTAACTAATTTGCTCTGATGGTAAAGTATCACATACCCTTAAGGATAAAATCAGTAGTACCACAAAATGTCCCCCTCTGTTTTGAACAATTTCTGTCTCAACAATTTTTTTGTTGATTGAGTATTTAAAAAAATGGGGTAATACATTAGAATGGGACACCCTGTATGTAATCACGGTGTTAGTCAGTCTTCAATCTCTCGCGAGATTGCTTTAGCGATGAGGATAATATTAGGAGATGAGGCGACCGAAGTTCCCTAAATTCATATTTGCGGAGGGAATGAGAAAACTTTTCCATTTTTCTTTTAGTTTAAAGTTTATTGATCAAAGATACTTGAAGAAGTAGTTCTCAACAGACCAAAATGGAGTCACTTATTACAAATAACTAAGTTATGATAGAATTATATTAAAATATACTCCCATCATTTTTCAGTCCGCGTTTACTGTTAACCCTGCATTTATAAAGTATGCAATTTGTAGTAACTTGATTCCTTTTTCGAGAAAAGCCTTGCAACATTTAATTCTTCTTTACTTCGTAAGTTTTGTATACCTTCCTTTTAATCGCTTATGTGATAAAAATAAACTTCAATTAATTTATCGTTTCTTCCAAACCTCTTTTCCAACTGTGTTTTTCAAGTCTATCTTTTTACGTCCATTTTCAACCTCTCTTTCTAAAAACTTTTTTTAAATCTCATTTAAACACATTTAAAAATTTTTATTTTTTATTTAATTTTCTCTACTTTTTTCATCTTCCAAACCGGTTTCCCAGTCTCCTTTTACCCAACCTCCTTTTTCAAACAACTTTTTAAATAATTTTTCCAAACGCATTTTCAAATTCCTTTCCAAAACATTTTTTTCCCATCACCTTTTATAATCTTTTTATTTGAACTTTTTTTTTCCAACTCCTTTTCCGACACCTGTTTTCAAAACTATATCAGTCGTTAAAGTAGATCCCGACTATTTCACTTTGTCGCGACATCGGAAAATGACGTCACTTACCGATCGAGTGAATTTATTTGAATTTCTCCAGCCAAGTATCTTTTCTTATCAACACTGTTCATCTTAGTATGAGTAGAGGGAATAAATGGTAGTGGGTTGAAGCATTAGTGTGGGCAACGATTTTATTTTGCTACAGGTATGTATATTTCTATTTCTCATGAGAATTACATAACTGTCATATGGAGCGTGTCACCCCCTAATGACTTTATAACACTGCTAGCACTAGTAAAGCTTCTAAGATTTTGAACGAAAATACTATTAACAAACGATTAATTTGTAGGAGAGCAGAAGAAAAACGAGTTCAAAATCGTCTTCACTATCAAGAGATCAGTACCAAATCAAAAGATGATCACAATGAGTCAGATAATCAAGTACCCTTGATATTTCGGAAAAATAGGAGCATTCTGCCAAGATTAGATATTCCATTAGCCGCTTATCCATCTCCTACTTGACCTAAAAGTGGTTCTGCGAAAGCTCCAAGACATTTTTCAGAAATACTTTCAGAAGAAACAGCATCCGAAGATGCCGAACAGAAAAATAAAATAATAAATAGGGAAAAATTATAAAAATCATTCTCACAGTTTAATGAATCTTCGACTTTCTTTACTTGTGGACTTTATAGTCTGGACTTTTCGGTCTGGACTTTTCAGTTTGAACTTTTTGTCATACAATCAGAAATTCCTTCTATTCCTGATATGTTGGAAACGTTCTGTCCCTCTGCCCTCAGCCTGTTGTGCACCTCCAGCTCTATCAACTCCATATTATCTATTTAATGAAACAAAGACTTCGAAATGTCCCTCAAAATTAAAAGAGAGTAACAATCCTCGATGCGTAAAATTAAATAGCAAAGAATTATTACCTTCAAGTTCTCATGCTACGTCTGACCACATGCATATGTCTGACCAAACGCGCATACATATCACTAGTGTTAAACCTTCGTTCCCAGCGATGCACACTTACACGGAGAAAACTGGAGGGTCAACTATAGGACAGCCCTCCAAGACAGTCAACCCGACCATCTGGATATTCAATTTGAACATATTCGATGGTCAGGTTGACCATCCTAGAAGGCTGTCCCATAGTTGACCCTCCAGAAGAGCGATTTGACCCTCCAGATGAGCGATTTGACCCTCCAGTTTTCTCCGTGTAAGAATGTTGGATAATGGGAACTTAGAAAATTTTTTGGGTGCCCCCAATAATAAAGACGGCCCTGCCTCCGTATTTAATTTGAAGAGTAAATTTCGGGATAAATAAAAGAAACTCACCAAATATTTCGGGTTTGACGAAATCCTAGAGTGTATCTTATAAAAAATACATCGCCTTTTTCTTGAGAAAATGAATATTTTGTCTACAAATATTCATTTTCTGAAACGGAGAAATGCATACCGAGCAGACAAATCGCGAGAGACAGAGACGACTATTTTCAAAATCACTTCACTTTTAACTATTTTATAGACAAAACACCGTCACTAGATGAAAAAAACGTTCTGCACAGAGTCCTTCCACAATGTAAACTTTCAAACTCTGAGAGAGACTTTGCGGAACTTTACGAAATAAAAATTTGTCGCGTCAGGAACTTTTTTGATATCACTCGACATGTCAGAAATATGACAAAGATAGAGGCCAATTGGCCTTGGTACTGGTTAACCAATTAACGATCTGAAATTGATGGTTGGCCTCTATCTGTGTAGAACGTTTTTTTTATTTAGTGACGGTGTTGTGTCTATAAAATAGTGAAAAGTGGAGTGACTGAAAATCGTCATCTCTTCCCGCGATTTGTCTGCTCGGTATGCATTTCTCCGTTTCAGAAAATGAATATTTGTAGTAAAAATATTCATTTTCTCAAAAAACGCCCTTAACTCTTTGTAGTAAATACTTCATCGTATTCTGAAACCAATTATTATTCAAAAGAAATGAAAATAAAACTGTGTTCCTAGTACGTTTCCGGAATTATAATTTTTATAAAAAATAATGAGTTTGAATATCTTAAGAAACAATATGCTGATATAATTGCAATGTTAAGACATTAAATGCAATAATGAAAAATTGCCAGAAGAAGTCAAATTAAAAGGATATCATTAATACTACATGGATAGTATAAATAAGAAAGGATATTTCGATGTAGCTATACTTTTCAGAATACAACCTTTTAATATTGTATATATATAATATACGGACTACAAGAGGATAATTTCGACAATGAAAGAAGAACCAAAACAGCAGAATATGAAAACTTCTTTTGTTGATCAACGTATATCCCAATAAGAAATCCACAAGGAGCGCGGTATTGCGCCCGTACTGGCTGATACTGGTGCAGTACTGGCAGCCAGTGAAGGCGCAGTACTGGTATATATCTGTGGTGATAACAATATTCTGCACTGAACTTCCAGTGCTGGCCCTGTACTGGTAGTCAGTACTGGCATAGTAGTGCCCAATGGGAAATTCACAACGGGCGGAGTACTGCGCCAGTTCTAGCCGGTACTGATGAAAAAAAAAAGTCTTAACAAACAATTATTAATTAAGAACACGGTTTCTTCGTTGATGTATTAGGGATATACTTATAAATAATTGATATTTGTAAATTTTAACGCACATATAACAAATAAAATTTCGCACGCAGGACGCAGGAATCGAACGCACGAAGTCAATAACCTAAACCATTACCCTAACTCATAAGATGACGTCCTAATATTTTTTCCACGATACACTAAACCATACAGTACCTAAAAATATAATATTAAATTATCTCAAGATAATTTTATTCAAGAACGCTTTTGCATTAATAATAAATAAAATATAAATATGAAATTTCTCCTATTATTAATATTCATTTTTAGAAAATGTAAAACCGTACCTAGTATTGATTGATGCAAAAGGTTATTTTATTAGTAGAACAAAAAATTTTTTACGAAAGAAAAAAGACTCAACAAAATTATTCGGTTGGCTCAACAAAGCAATTTATTCGGACAGAAAAATAATATCATTTTATTAACAACAATCTGATTGTTTCTACAAAAAAGCTTAAAAAGATTATTTTTTCCCATAATTTATTATTCGTTAATTCCTGAATTTATTACAAATTTTTTCCGTATAAACTCATACGGTGTTAATTGTTGACACTTGAAAGAAATCTGGCACAGAACCAGTTCTGTGCCAGAGTTATACCAGTACTGATCCAATGCTGAGCTACCAGTGCTGGTTTTTTAGTACTGGTCCAGTACTGCTACTGTAATGGCAATCCAACAGTTGGCTAGCCAGTACCGACCCAGTACTGTGTCAGAGTTATACCCAGTACTGGTCCAATATTTGGCTACCAGTGCTGGTTTTTCAGTACTGCGTACTAAACCAAATATTGGACCAGTACTGGGTATAACTCTGGCACAGTACTGCGTCGGTACTGGCTAGCCAACTGTTGGATTGCCATTACAGTAGCAGTACTGCGCCCGTTGTTAATTTTGGCGTAAGCCAGAAATTTCCGACTGGGATGCTCCATATTTTGTTCTTGAGTTAATAAATTTTCTAAAGTGAGTAAAATGAAACGTTACTTTTTCCTTTACTTTTAACGTTATTTTTGTAATATCAATCGTTACTACTCATTATTTTAAAACAATTATAACTTGTTAATCTTTCAAATTCTTTTTCCAAATTCAGTTCCTTTGTAGCGTTCTGTCATTGCATAAAAATTTTTTTGTAAGTTCTCGTAGTTGGAATGCATATCAGTATAGGAAAATTTTAGGAAAATTTTCTCCGCAGTAAACCAAAACAAATTCCTTAGCGACGGAAGGTGATACAACACCCAACGAGTTTCGCCGGCGAGAGTGAAATTCGAGATTCGTCCGATGAAGAAAATTATGAACAGGATGAACTGATGGACTCAAGACTAATCTCTTCTGTAGGACTTGTTTTTTATACACAAAACTTAGCCCTCAGGTCGTGTAAGGCCACTGTCAATAAGATAGTGCTATAGATAGTGTATAGTGTTTTGGAACAGCCACTGTCGATAAGACAGTATTAGTGTGACACGGATTTGTAGAAAATATATTGTTTATAACTTAAAATTTGTTTTCAAAAGTTTATCAAAAAAATAAAAAAAATAACGTTTAATCGAACTGCCGGCTGAAAATCGCGAGAAAGGTGGCAACTCTAGAGTCTAGACTGGCGGACCTCTCACGGACGTGTATAGAGTAATTGAGAGTGTGTAAGTTTCTTGTGGGTGTCTCTTATGCAGATGAAACTCATGGTGCGCCTTTTAGAGCAGGCATTTAAGTATAAGGGTCGATGTCCTGTTGCAGAATGAAAAGGTTTGTAACTGTTACAAGTGGCTCGAATCATAAGGGTGAATTACATAAGTATGAATTAAGTGAAAGATTATTATCAATAAGGTTTACAATTTAAGGATGATGCTTATAATCCTATACGAATTATGCGACGATTAAATGTTTGTTAATGAATTAATTAGTAATTATTATGTGCACAACTTTGCTTCCGCCGATTTTTTAGACAATTTGAGGCTTTATTCTGAAAAAGTGATTCACTGTTTATGATTCAAAGTACTGTCCGTCACTAGCCACTACTTTTTGCCATTTTTCGGGCAATTGTCGGATATCATCTCGAAAAAACGATGCGTCTTTTGAGGCGATCCACAAATCGATCCATTCTTTGACTTCTTCATAAGAATGGAAATGCTGCTCAGCTAGGCCATGTGCCATCGATCGGAACAAATGGTAGTCGGAAGGAGCAATGTCTGGAGAGTACGGCGGGTGGGGTAAGACTGTCCATTTTAGGGTTTCCAAGTATGTCTTGACGGGTTTTGCAATATGTGGCCGAGCATTGTCATGTTGCAGAATAACTTTATCGTGTCTCTCTTAATACTGTGGCCGTTTCTCCTTCAATGCTCGACTCAAACGCATCAATTGGGTTCGATACCGATCCCCTGTAATAGTTTCACTCGGTTTCAACAGCTCATAATACACCAAACCGAGCTGGTCCCACCAAATGCAGAGCATAACCTTGGCACCGTGAATATTCGGTCTGGGCGTCGATGTGGAGACATGTCCGGGCATTCCCCATGATTTTCTGCATTTGGGATTATCGTAGTGGACCCATTTTTCGTCGCCGGTTACAATGCGATGTAAAAAACCCTTCCGATTCTGTCTTTGAAGCAGCTGTTCACAAGCAAAGAAACGGCGTTCAACGTCTCTTGGCTTCAATTGATAAGGAACCCAATTTCCTTGCTTATGAATCATTCCCATGGCTTTGAGGCGTTTCGAAATTGATTGTTGAATGACTCCCAATGATTCTGCTAATTCTTCTTGCGTTTGGCACGAGTCTTCAGCAAGTAATGCCTCCAGTTCGGAATCTTCAAAAAATTTTTCTCTTCCGCCGCCATGCCGGTTCTCGACATCAAAATCACCGCTTTTAAAGCGTTGAAACCACTCACGACACGTTCTTTCACTAAGAGCAGCGTCACCGTAAGCACTTGAGAGCATTCGATGAGCCTCAGCCGCAGTTTTCTTCAAATGAAAGCAGAAAATCAACACTTCCCGCAAATTACGAGAATTTGGCTCGAAAACTGACATCTTCGATCGAGAATACACTTCTGATGCAAACACAAATTCACTAATGTGGTGATGTGGTTATGTTGACAGATGTCCAAGCTTACTGTATGAAATTTTTGACCTGCCTATTTCAACCGGCACTTACCGCTGCAGTCATCTATCCAAAAACGGCGGAAACAAAGTTGTACACCTAATAATTAATGTCTTGACATGAAACATTAATTTTTCTTTTGAATATAAAAAAATTGATTTTGTTTAAAAAATATTACTTTTTATAAACAAATTATTTTTTTCATGCACTTCTATTATATTTATTTCTTTATAAGCAATTGATATTTTTTTAACAAATTCAATTTTTTTATATATTTTTTTTTTGATACGTAACTTTTGCAAAAGAAATTTTTTGTTACTAAAATGTGTAGGATTCTTTTGATTCATTAAGGGTATTTAAAAAATTCATTTTACAGCGATAAACGACTTTTGATGTATGGTGTAATTTGACATAAAAAAGAAAAATAAAAAAATTTAAAAACTGCTAAGCAGAGAATTCCAAAATTTGGTATTTCGACTAGTCTCGACCAATACCTACAATGCTATATAGGTCACTTTCTTGACACCTGCGACACCGCAAACTGTTTTTTTTTTGTGGAGCTGTGTTATTAATAAATTGGTATCGCAGTTAATTAAACATTAATCAATTCATTACTTAAAGTTTAATGAAAGGTGAAGGAAATAACTACATATTTACAAAAATTCCTCGAAATATGTACGTTTCAATCAACATTTTATGAAATTATATTAAATTTATTAATATTTATTAATTACAAATTAATGAATTATTAACTATTTAATAAAAATTTAATTAAAATATAAAGTAATAACTGTTCACAAAGATCTCTTGAAATGCGCATCAATAATTTCGAATCGATCAGCTGCTTCACTTTGTGCTATTGATCATACACGCTACTCATTGAGGGATCAACCCATCAATAAATTGTGGATTATGCCTTTGTGGAATTTTGTTCTTTATGGGAATTTCGAAAATATTAGTTATAAATAAATCCTTTAGTGAGGATGTTTATTTGAATTATCAATAATTTTCTAGCTAATAATATCAATTACGGAAAAATGTGCGTTAATCTCTTATGACATGCCACCCTTCATTTCTATTTTCAACTTATTTTGTAAAAGATATGTATTTTTTTGTTGATAGGTAATAATTGAATATATTATATTCAACCTTAAAATTGGTAGCCGAAAAAAAGTGTGCATCATAACCCGATAAAGTGTGAAAAATTACAGGAATTACAATGCGAATCTTCATAGTTCCTCGAAATTTACCTGCAAATTATCTAATCATGATCACGATGTTTTTATCATCATTTGTAAAAGGTTTTTCAAAAATATGACAATTTTTTGCTCTTTTAAATTCTCGCTCTTCTTGTAATGTCAAACGATTGGGGTAATATTTTTTAAAATATTTTTTATAAGTGAATCTACTTCTAGAAACACACGTTTTAATTCATTCACAAAAGGAAGCAATACAGTCTTGTCGATAAAGTTGAATTTCAGAAAGTGTTTCATCAAAATTGCAATGTTTATAAAGAGCTACAATTGTTGGAACATGATTTGGATATAAGCGAATGATTATATATATATGAATTTCTTTCTAACGAACATTCTATGTCTGCATAAATTGGGACTTTTTCTTTAAACACTCAGAAAAAAGTTTGTTTAAATTAAACAAAAAAATTTGTTTAGTCAGATAATTGAACAAACTAAATTTTTTACTTCAATTAACAAAACATTTATTTAAATTTAATAAATGAAGAATATTCACTTTCTTGATTGAAATATATAATTTGTTTGGTATAATGTCAATGTATGTTTAATTTAAATAAAAAATTTGTTTAATTTGAACCCAATAATATGTGAAGTATATATTTTTATTTTAAACAAAGTATTTGTTTAATTCAAACAAAAAATATAACGTGAATAAACTTTTAGAGATGTGAAAAAATAACAGTGTTAAAGACTTGTTTGCATTCAAATACACCGGATTCGTAACAATTTGAGATCAGCCTCCGTGACGCATTGGGTAGAGTGTCAAGTTTTAATTCAGTTCTTCCCGCGCGTCTTGCGTTCGAGTCCTGGTTCCGCCGCGAATTTCGCAATATCGAAGAAACCAATTTTTCATTAGTTATAGAGTACGTATTAGATAAATGAAACTATAATATAGATCGATTTCATTTTTTCTCTTTTTTTTTTTTGGAAAAAAATTATTCATTTATTATTTTTTTTTTTTCAACTGTCAAACAAGAAACTTATTTAATTTAAACAAAAAATTTATTTAAATGAAACAAAATTTTTTTCAATTGAAATAAATAAAAACAAATAAAAAATTTATGTGGATCAAACAAACGTATGATTGACTCCATATCAAAGTGATAATTTGTTTCATTCAAACAAATTTTGTTTGATTTAAACAAACTTTTTTCTGAGTGTATATATCAGTAATTTTAAAATTTTAATATTTTATCCTTTTCACTTGGTAGTATTGCCCTGCATTTATTAATTTTTTCAAAGTCGACTCTACGATTTTTAAAAAATTTCTCTTACTTAAAAATCCACTTGCTTCGAACAACTTAGGGAAGAGTGGAACAAGTTCGATCATTTTTTTTTAAACAAAGTTTTTATGTATTTGTGGTCAAATAAAAGAATATACATATATCCCTTTATATTATACATAATCGATACATATCTTTTCATCATATTATTTAATAATAGTTAAATACCGACATTTGCTCTAATTGTTTCGTTTGTACAAACCAAATTTAGCATGAGTGTTTAGATTAGTTGAAAACGTTACGTGTAGTATTACTGTAATAAAAGTTGGACGAGGATAAAGTATTCCAATAAATTTTTATTTTATAATTTGGCAGAATTAAATTGATTTCTCCAGTTAAATTAACAATTTTAACCAATTTTAAAATTAAAATATGAAATACTTAATTTTTTATTTCAGATTTTATACCCAGCAAATTGATTTGAATTTCCAAAAAAACGAAAATTTTCATTTGGTTTTTTGTAAATAAATTTGTTGCTGTTAAATAAAATAAAAAATAAATATTTTTTTCGTCTCCCAGACTAAATTTCTTGTTGATTGAAAAAAATTCACTCAAATTGATTAATTTAAGCAGGAAATAGAAGCTTCCAAAGTGTGCCGGGTGAAAAATACCTATGTGTGGGTTTTACGTAACTTTCTGGAAGTGTGGGCTTTCAGAGTTAATAATAAACAATCAAAGAGAGAAAATATTTCTAATATAAAAAGTTGATTGAAGTTTTCTAACAATCTCCTATTGAACAAGGGACGAAAGGCGACAATTTCACAAATGTAAAGTTAGCTGCCCGAGCGTAGCGAGAGGATATCACACGAGTGAAATTGTCGCCTTTCCCCATGACACGTATACTATTTCATAACATCAATTGAAAATTCGACTTTCGATACATTCTGTTTAGTTGTTTTTTATTTTCGACCCTAGAGTTGAAACTGCTACTTTCGCCTCGCTATGAAGGCATCGAAAGTCGAATTTTCAATTTTGATTTTATGAAAAAAATTTATTCATTCGAAAACACTCATTTGTATGAACGCTTTTCCCAAAATTGCGGTTATGTTCTGATTACATCTAGTGACATATACACGCGCGTCATCGTTCACATGTGAGAAGTATAAGGTTAGTAGGTCACTAAAGGAAATAACATTTGGCGGCAATTATATTTGAAAATATAAACGAAATATAACAAAATCGCTAGTGATCGAACTTGACCCGGTACTTTGCTATACATCATAAAAAATAAAATAAAGATAATACTTCGGGACGCTTGCGCGCTTCACGACACTTACGCCCTTCGGGACGATTGTACCTATATGTTTTTATTTAAATTACTACAACTTAAACTGCAAACGAAAACTATAATTTACTTAAGGATCTACCGACCTTAAGCCTGTTGTAGCATTTCACAAAAACATGTAAACAAACACAGAAAAATAGAAAAATCTGTGGAATGCCTTAAAATCCGCCATTGTGTTCACATCTTACCAATACGCGGTGTTTGAGGTCGCAAAAATGATGTGTTTGAAGTGTCGTTTTTTTAATCGACTATCGTTTGGTTGTACGACAGGAGCTATCTGTTTATTTTCTGCAAAAAGAAATTTTTTTAGCTAAAAAGTGAATTTTTACAAGTGATGAGACGCGGCTTGAGGGGTGTGGGTAAACAGTACTTACATTTTGCCAAGTCCCTGTTCGAGCAAAAAAGGCACAAAACTTCACTCCAAGGGTGCTTCACTCACTCAGAAAAATTTTGCGAATCTCGCTATGCACTGCAAATCCCGAGCACTTATGAAAATCGTGTAGAAAAATAAGTTTGATAAATCGCGTATTAGATCTGTACTAGTTACTTGACTAGTTACTGGACCTGTCAGCTGTTTCGCAGGGTCGCCAATTTACCATTAGTCTAATGGTAAATATAATGGTATATATAATGGTAAATTGGCGACCTTGCGAAACAGCTGATAGGTCCAGTAACTATTCAAGTAACTAGCACAGATCTAGTACGCGATTTATCAAACTTATTTTTCTACACGATTTTCATAGGTGCTCGGGCTTTGAAGTGCATAGCGAGATTCGGAAAATTTTTCTGAGTGAGTGAAGCACCTTCGAAGTGAAGTTTTGTGCCTTTTTTGCTCGAACAGGGACTTGGCAAAATGTAAGTACTGTTTACCCACACCCCTCAACCCGCGTCTCATCACTTGTAAAAATTCACTTTTTAGCCAAACAAATTTCTTTTTGCATAAAATAAGCAGATAGCCCCTGTCATACAACCAAAAGATTGTCGATAAAAAAAACGACACTTCAAACACATCATTTTTGCGACCTCAAACACCGCGTATTGGTAAGATGTGGACACAATGGCGGATTTGAGTAAAGTCTACATTAATTTTATAGTGGTTTGAAAATGCTCCAACACCGTTAAGGAACACATTCTCATCAGGACACTCGCGCTTCGTGCTGGTTATTTGATACAAATTTTTTGATTGCATGTAATTCATTCATAAGAATATAAACTAGCTGTCAAGTTGTATCAACATTTGTACTCACTCAATGAGCACTTTGCTTCCTGTAAGCAAATTTGATTTGCTTCCTCATAGAGGAAGCATCAAGTATTTTTTACATCAGCATTAAATTTTTATTATTTGAGAAGTTATTTTCAAAAAACTCATTTTAAAAAATTCCAATAAAGCATAACTTTCTTATTTTTTAATAAAATGCATTAATGATACAGGTCAATGGATTCGTCTCGACGTAAAGAATATTCATTTTCCTTAGGTCAACTCAAAATTTTGATTATTTGAAGACATAAAGTGAAAAATTCACTTTCAAAATTATAAATAAACATAACTTCTTTATTTTTTAATGAAATGCATTAATCATAGGTCAATCGATTCGTCTCGATGAAAGGAATCTTCATTTCCCTTACACTAGCTTTAAATTTTCAATATTTGAGAAGTTATAGTGGAAAAATGAATTTTACGAAAATTATAAAAGTACATAAAACTTGTAAAATTAAATATTTTTTTAAACCCTTATAAGAAATTCAACTAGGTATATAGTGGAATAACTATACAAAATTTCAATAATTTATATCTACGCGTTTTCAATAAATTGCTGGATCGTGACACATACACACACATACACACACATATACATACATCCGGACATTTTTTCAGATCATCATATTAGATATATTGCCCTTAAAATATGTTCAAAAAACCTTTTTTAGGAAACTGGAGTTTGTCACCACTACAAAGCTTCCTCTATGAGGAAGTAAAAATAATTGGGTATACAAACATATTGTCGTATTATTTTTTATCAAATTATTTATTCAATCAAAAATAATTAGAAGATAGTTAATAACCATGATTAAAACGAAAATACTCATCCTATTGAAAAATGGCCAAAGGGGAACTTGTAGATCATTTTAAGACCAATAATTATGATTCTTATCATTTTCTCTGCATTTAGCGTTATTTGGCACAAAATTTGAATTTTCGATTTTCTAAGTAAATTTAAAAAGTTGTTATACCAATCCTATAGGGCGTTCAAAAAGTATGATTTTTCACCTCTTGACATTTTTTCATATTGTGTGTTGTTCGGCTTATAATTTTTAAGTTTTCATTCATTTGTTTGGTTTTTTAAAATGTTATCTCAATTTTTTTTATCGACAAAAATCATTCGGAAAAATGGTTCGACTTTTTGAGTTCTACGAACATCCGTGCATAGAATTTGTAAATTAAAAAAAATGGTTTCAAAAATCTGCAAAATGTCCAGCTTTTTGAATTTGTATCCAAAATGGCTGGCCAATCTAATACATCCTCTCTGATGAGAATCCCGAGTGTTGAAGTATTCTGTTTTCATTTTGAAATATTTATGCGTACTTAATTGTTTATTGTGCAATTATCAGTGTGATAACGACATGCACTTTTAAATATTGAAAATACCGAAAATGAAGAGTACGCTTAGAGTTAGGAGACATAGAGCAATCGTTAGTGTTAATTCTTTACGTTTACGTATTGAAAATGAAGGTAAGTAAATATCAATCATGAATAACCTTAAAATTTGATTTTATAATTTTCCTTCAAAAATATTATAATCAGATATTTATTCGTTTTGTAGCCGTATTCATTACTAAAAACTAATATAATGTATAATATTAAATTTAAGAAATAATTTTATAGCAAATAATGCAGATAGCGGAGGATGAATCCGAACCTGGCGAGAAAATCAATGAACCAGTAAATACAATGCCTATTGCAAATAATTGTATCAATGAAGAAAATGCTTCAAGTGAAAATGATGATCTTATTTGCAATGAGGTTTCTAGTACCACTGATTCTGACAGTGATTCCATACATAGTAACGGAATAGAGGAAAACATGGATTCAGGTAACAAGATAAATAATATAATCTAATTGAAAAAATTGCTTAACTAATTCTTTTTTTATGAAAAAATAGAGTATTCAAAATAAAAAAATTATCTTCACTTGTACTCTATAAAAAAATCTTAATTGGCCGTAATATAATAAGTTAAAAATATACATATATATTCTTCATGTTCGTTATGAATAAAAAAAATAAAGTTGATTTAAATTTAACATTGATTTCTTCTTAAAATTACATATAATGTTTAATATTAATTAACAATAAAAGTAATAATAAATTATAAACTAGGCACGAGCTTGGGCCAGGCTGGGCGATGTGGCAAGTCAGGTCCTGGACAGTTTCTGCGTTTCATGCGAAGTTTGGCCCAAGCTCAATCCCCAGGCCGGGGCCTAATTTTGCCAGGCTTGGATCCAGCTTGGGCCATAAAACAATTTCCACACGGGATGTAATAAATAAAATAAAATAAATGCTCTTCCGAATTTTGTGGCAAAGATTTAATAATTCATATAAACACTTTTTCTTCTAGTTTCATTCGTGAGCATAAATATCGAGTACTGTAATTTCTTATCGAGCCTCATAATTCTCACTTGAGATATTTCACAGAAAAGTTTGCGCTTCTGGATATTATCTAGAAAAATGACTTTTTCTCCTCGCTAGCTGTATCTCGATAAAGGAGAGTTTTCAAATAAAAATATCTATGACGTTCGCCAATCCATTTTTCTCTCTTATGTGAGACTGTTTTCCTGCAAGAAGAATTCGCTGTCTTACCAAGTTACTATATGGGGCATTATTCCTCAAATGTACCACCCTCAGACTTTGACTTTGTGTGATCGAACTCAAACTTGGGTAAAGTATAGTCCTACTAGGAATAACTTTAGAGGAAAAAGATTTTTCCTAAATCTTTTTCGAGTTTTTTCAATTTTGTGCTGTTTCGTGCTATTTCGAAGGTACTAAGCTCCTTTCCTATGGAATATACAAAATTCTGTCCCAAATGTTTTTGATAGCTTTTTTCCTGGTCTATCAAAATATTTTTGACTTTTTTAGAAAAAAGGCATTTTTTTTGTCTCAAAATAAAGTTTAAGTCTTTATCTTCACTGAGAGAAGTTTCGTATAACTGCTGCGCAAAACGTCAAGTCGCTATCATACTTCAATATTAATAGCCGCTCTGTTGTTTTGAGACGACAGCTACTCCAAAGCCGGGCAACTGCAGCACCAAGCCTGATAAAATTTTTGTTTTCGTGCTGCAGTTGCCCGGCTCTGGAGTAGCTGCCGTGTCAAAACAAGAGAGCGACTATATTAAATTGAGGTATGACAGCGACTTGACGTTTTGCGCAGCAGTTACACGAAACTTCTCTCAGTGTTTGGATGCTGCAAAATTCAACTTGCCGTTTTTTTTTCTGGTTTCAAGAAATTAAATAAAGAGGAAAGCGCCGCGCCGACGCGCTCGAAACTGCTGGGCCTCTCGCTCCGTGGAACTTTTTCGGACTAATTTATCGTATCTGTTATGAATATTTATTGTTTATTAAACTGCTCTCTGCATTGTACAGGGTGAAGACTGTCCCGTGCAGAAAATGCCCTAATATTACCTACTTTAAACAGGGAACTGGTCGGGTGTTATAAAGGGTAACTGGACTAGAAAATGTTATGCAGGCTCTTGTCAGGGATTGGTAGGGTTACCTCTGTTTGCTTTCTAGGGAATTATAAGAAAGTTTAGAAAGGTCCTAGTTTAAAATTTAAACAGGCCCTACTCAAATACGAAAGGTATTTCCCTAAATTTATCAATATCTATAAAAATGGAATTCTAGGTTAATTTTTAATAAATTATAATCATAGGTATTTATTTAGAAGTATATGAAAGTTTAGTTATTATAAATTGTGTGAAAGTAATTTAGACTAATGTGTTTCTAAATGGAAAATAGTTTTTATTTCCTGTTCTGTGCAGCTTAATTAAATAATTAATTGATATAAAATATTTGGTGTAACTGGTCAAATTTAATTTCATTATTACAATTCGAATATTCCAATTTTTCTATGCTTTATTTTCGATTTAAAGATTGTCGATTAGTATATATCTTATAATAAGTAATCGAAATGTTAAATAAGTTAATTAAGGCTTCTTGATCCAAGTAAATACCACTGCTTACTTTAATTTCTATCTTTCTTAATATAATATTTATATTTTTGATACAGGAAAATAAAAGAAAAAGAAAATGCCTAATATATCAAGGGCCAATCACACTCGCAGAAAAATTCATCTGTTAAAATATATTTGTGTGTGAATGAGTCTTCGTGATGAATATACCTTGGAAAAAATGTGGGACCACCATCTCAAAGCTTAGGGTAATGATTAGGTAGCTGGACTCGTGTCCCTTAGGTCCCACGTTCGATCCCCCCCCCGCGTTGCGTGCGAAATCTTATTTGTTATATAAGCGTTAAAATGTACAAATATTGATTAATTATAAGTATATCCATAATATATTTACAAATCAACCATGTTCTTAATTAATAATTGTTTTTATAGATTCTACAAATTTTTTTTGTAGAAGTATGTACCATACGTCATCACATCACATATAGTACCGTATACGTCATCACATGACGCGTACGTCATATATCACATAACCTATAATCAAATTAGGCATTAATAGGAAAATAGAAGGGCAATAGAAGGGCACCTCGCTTGAGTTTGACCAGTAAGTCTAGGCTAGTGCCTTTTCTGCAAAGCGTGACATTCTTGTCGGGACCTTTCCAGATTTCCCGTTCAGCACCCTACTAAAGTTAGAGCAATATGACTAACACCCTACCATAACCGAGTCGCAATTTCTACACGGGGTCATTAAAGTTTTCTAATGCCTGCATTACAGTCATTGTAGGGACGTAATATTTCCACGTAGGTACAATACTGTAATACAGGCATTAGAAAATTTTAATGACAGTCTCAACCCTGTACAATGTAGAGAGCAGTTTAATAAACAATAAATATTCATAATTGATACGATAAATGAGTCCGAAGAAGTTCCGCCGAGCGAGAAGCGCAGTAGTCTCGAGAGCCGTCAGCGCAGCGCTTTACTCTTTATTTAATTTCTCAAAAACAAAAAAAACGGCAAGTGTGAATTTTACAGCATCGAAAGATAAAGACTTAAGCTTTATTTTGAGACAAAAAAATGTCTTTTTTATAAAAAAGTCAAAAATATTTAGATTTTCAAAAAAATCGTTATAACCATTCGATAGACCAGGAAAAAAGCTATCAAAACATGTGCGACAAAATTTTGTATAATCCATAGGAAAGGAACTTAGTACTCGGCTCTTTGATGGTCTGTTACTGGGATGAACTTTGGCTTTTTAATCTCTAACATGATTTGCCGAAGTAATATACAGACGTTCGGCCCAGTAAAGTGCCATTGCTGGACCAGACTCTGGCTTTTCTACGTCTAAAATGGTTTGTTGAAGTAATGTACAAACTTTCGGTCCAGTAAATAAGTTCCAATACTGGGCCAGACTCTGGCTTTTCTACTTCTAAAATCGTCTGACGCAATCATTCCGACTTTCAGCCCTTTAATGAGCTGTTACTGGCCGGACTCCGGCTTTATAAATCCAACATGATTTGCCAGCGTAATACCGACTTTCGGTCCAGTAATGGGCCATTCCTAGGCCAAGCTTCGAGGAAGCTTGGAAAATTTTAAATGCCAATGTGCTGTGCCAGTACTGGGCCAACACTGGCCTGATTAAAATGCCGATATTGGCCCAATAATGTTAACTGATCCTTGGCTGCCGAAATTGGTCCAAGCCTGAGCCATGTGTTCAGCTCCGGAAATTCGCACTTGGGAATAAATCGACTAAGAGAAATTCTAAATGCATAATAATATTTATGAAAAGATTTATAAAGGAAAAATTGTAAATTATTTCAAATCCAGACTCCGTTCATATCGTATTATGTCTCTTGACATAACGAAATAAGGATTTTAAGCTTTTTTTCATTAAGTACCGTTAGCACCTACTCGCCTGAATAACGAGAAATCATAAGAGGCACGTCATATACAATGCAACACGCAAGCTTGAAACATGTTATTACCCACACGCGATGTCTAAAATACATATGAGAAACCTTCTATGTGAACGGATCAGCATTCCTGATTACTGTTATCGAAAATTATTATCGAAAAATTTTGTGAATTATTTGGACACATTGAACGTTTCAATGTGTTCTAATTTCATTTTTGAAATGCTAATTCCCATTTTCAAGTCCTATTGTGGACGGATCTTTCTCCTATAGTGTTATAGTATTTGTTGAGTCCGCGACTTGGTAGCACACATGATTGACGTAGTTTTCGCCTAAGGAAAAAAAACACCCGGTTGTTTACTAATTGTAACTGTAAAAGAGTGTTTTTGCGGGAAAATTGGAATTGTTTTAGAATATACATATAATAGGGGGAGATTTGGTAAGACGGTGTCCTTTATAAGGTTTTCTGAGAGAAAACGAGTTCTTCAGGTGGTTGCCATGTCAAGGAGGTTGAAATAGAAATATTTAATAATATTTGGAATTCATATGTTATATAGTTCTGCTTCTTAAAATAAATTATAATTATTTTATTTTGGTGTCTTTTTACTATTGTATTATTTCCGTTTCTAAAAACTGCTTACTTTTATCAATGCCAATTTTCTAAGTTTATAGCAATCAGAGTAGGAATTACAGCTTTTGTTTTAATCACAAAATAGTATACGGAGCTCCAACTTTAATATCAAGCAGTTTTCTAGCTGCTATCTCAAGATATTACAATAAATGATACAGAAAAATCTATTAAAAACATACAGAACAAAATTTTGCTTACTCCGCCCTAGCGAAATCTTCGGATTGAAATTAATTCCGAATCAATCCAAAATTATCCGAATCAAACAATTTCATTCCGATCTAATCCGAAGAAAGTTTTCAATCCGAATTAAGGGGCTATGTCAGTTTCTCGGACGAATAAAACAGCAATTTTTGAAGATTTAAAAAAAAGAACTACACGTTTAATCTTTCTAAAAATTTTGCAGTATATTGTACATGACTTCACGTATTTATTATAAAATTGTTGTCAAAAAATATTCATTGGAAGCGGAGATCAAGACGAACCACAAAAGTCCTTTAAAAAAGTTGAAATACGGATAACGGTGTCGGCCATACCAGGACGCTCGAAAAAAAATAGTACATTGTGTTACAAGTGCGGAAAGTTGAACATTCCACGAGTGTGAAGTTTGTAACATGAGACGGAGGCGAACGCACGAGCCGAAGGCGAGCTGGCGAGTGCGTGCAAGCCGTAGTCGTGGGGGAGGGAATATTCCCGTACGTTATTCTGACAGGAATGTGACCATTTTCATGCATGTGTTGCAAAAAAAAAAATTTTTTTAGTAAACTACATGAGTTTCTCTAGAGGATGGACCTCTAGCTATTGAAAATATTAAAAATTATAAAAATGGCGTAGTTTTGAAAAAAAATTTCAATTTTTTCTTTAAATAACGCTCGTTTTTTGTTTCTAAACGTTGTAATTTTTTATATAATAAAAAATTAGAGGTCCATCTTCTGTAGAAACATATAATACAAACTGCGTGTAAAAATTTGAATTCGATTGGATGATATTTTTCGATCTACACCGTCACCCGATTTTAAAAATACAGTTTTGAGAAAAACGCAATAAAAATTTTCAAGGCAGATTTGATTTGCGGCAAATTTTCTCTTCCTATTGCGCGATTCGATGACCTGTTTTGCTCTGGAGCCTTTTTTATGGTTGTATGAAGGTTTTTCACTCATTTCAAAATGTTTTTTATTTGTTTTCTAGCACGCAATTATCTTAGCGCTAATAAATAGTGCCGCTTTAAATTGTTCCCATTTAAAAACTTTTGGAGATATCGATTTAAAATTTTTGGTAGTTATTTTTAGGATAATTAGCTGTGGAAAAATGCAAAAAAAAAAACGATCGATTTTTAATCCGAATGAATGCGCCAATCCGAATTAATCACACAAAAAAATGCCTAGTTAAGTTAACTAAAATTTTGGGTTAAATATAACCTAACTGTTTGATTTGGATACAAGTTCCGAAATGATTCGGATTGATTCGGAATTAATTTCAATCCGAAGCTTTCGCTAGAGCATACAAAAGGGTTTTCGGATATTCTAGGTAAATTATAGGGACTTGCAGCACAAAATCCAAAAATACTCTATACCCTAAGCTCGGTCAATTTTTATCTAACCGAAAAAAAAAATTTTTCTTGTAAAGTACTACACTGTAGGACTACACTTTGCCCAAGTTTGTGTTTAATGAGAGAATCATTTTTCAGGGTTGATACAGTAATGTTCAACCGTGTTCACGAAGCTTTCCTCTGTTTTTGATTGTAGAAAAGTCAACCCAACCCTGGTTTCCATTATAATCTTATGTAAACCAGGGTTTGGTTGATATGTTTATAGTCGAAAACAGAGGAAAGATTCGTAGAACTTCACTGTACAGTTGACAAAATATGACCCAAATTAATAATAATACTTTTCATATTATTTCATTTATTCATTCACTTTGTCCCCACATTGAAGTTAACTCTTAAGTTTTCGCTCGATTTATCATATTTTCATTGTTTTGGAATTTTTATCTTTATAAGAATTTGAAGGTATTTTTATATTTATAATATTAGTAATATTAAAAAATCAAAATGCCAATTAAAAAATTTTATTTCAAAATTAAAAACTGATTTGCAAATATTCAAATTAAAATATATTTGATCAAACTTGTAAGAAACTACGAATTTTTTATGGTTGGAGGTGCTTTAACCGTCGCGTTGAGAGATTTTATACCTCCTTGTTGAAAAAATTTGAGAAAAAGTGACAGTTGTTTTTCATCAAATGGAAGATATCAAATAAGGATACCAAAGATTCTTTGGTGTCCTCATAAATCAAAAAAATTGTTTTTTTATCTGTACAGAAGGCTATTGTGATGTAAGCCCCCGAATTGCGTTAATAGATTATAACGTTGGAGTTTACATCAATTCTCGATGAGAAGCAAGGCACATGTAACCCTCATTTATAGAGCAAAAATCCTCCCTTTGAGCCTAAATCACCAGCAAATTTGCTAAACTTGGGGTCGTCGACCAAGTTTCCTACCTTATTATAGTGAGGTGATGAGATCCGAAGATATTTGTTTCTTTAACAACTTTACATTTATTTTTTAAATAATTAAACTTCAATTTTATATTTTTTTTCGTAAATAATCTAAAAGATCCATCATGGAAAGTTATCTTGAATCGCAATAAAATCACATTACAACGTTTATAGAATTCCGGACAAAAAGGGGATTATCATAAAGTTGAAAATTATTATTTAATACTAAATTTTAAAAACGTAATGGAAGAAAAACAATGATTAAATCCACGATCTAAAGAAACTGTAGTTTTCAATATATAATTACAATTTCCACCTTTTTATAACAACATTATTATGGAAGGAAAGACGAGGGTTATCTTTTTGGTAAAAAGTAATACTTCTCTCTTTATGAAATATGGAAGTAGGAAGATTTCTGACAATGTGTACAGAAAGCAAAGATTTCTATAACGGAAAATGGGCCAAGACAGGGAGCAATAAAAGTTTTGGTAAGAGAGTGCAAGTGTTCCAAAGAGCCCAAGCGTGCGAAGCGCTCAACCGTTCTGAAATTTACACATGAAGAATATAATAATATTGAGGGCGAAAATCAAATACTTTGGAAACGCGAAGCTCGACGATCAAATATTTCGGAGCGTGAAGCACAACGATCGACCTAACTAGACCAAACCCCGGACGCCGTAGGTGCGCTCATATGTTTATTATTGTTTATTATATTTATTTATTGTATTATTTTATAAAGCTACCTATCTATAACTGCTTTATCGATTTATTTTGTTATTAAATAAGTTACTTACAGGTCGTCAATTTTCGATCAATTAAAAAAAGTTAATGTGTTGCATTTAATCTATTAAAAAAAAGTCGAAGACTCTTTTACTAGATTTATAGAAAACTAAATAGTTAAACACACACCTACAAAAACAGGCTCAAGATATTTCTTTCGTAATCAATCTCTTTCTGTATTATCTCGATCTTGCACAGTGTGATACTTAGAAGTAAATATAGAAGGAAAAAAGTGCAAATTCCGCTTTTTTCGTGTGTCATTTACCATGCATATAAATTCACTATCATGTTGACACCCTATCGAGCGAAAACTTGAGCTCGGAACGTGGAAACATATCGCTCTATTACTTTCCATCACACTTACAAAAAAATAATATATAAAGTACTTCAATCCACTTTATGCGATCAACACTGGATTGTACACTGCACAAAGTGCTAACCGTTCTGCCATTTCAACAATAATTTCAACAACAAAATGTTTAATGGAGAAGGAATAATTATAAAATTATTTATACAAAGTTACATCATCTATCACAAAATGACACATGGAATTTTCCATTATATCGGATTAGTAACAAACCCAAGCTCCAAATTCAAATTTAATTCATTTAATTTCCGGAAATTCTTTTCAAAGTTCAATGAGTGTGTTTACACCGAGCGGCGATACGTTCGCTTATAGTCAGTGACGAAGCTTTTACCATGTCTCTCAAGAACTGTAAAAGTGATGCTGTCAAAATAACGATAATAACCAGTTTATGAACCTGTCAAACTTTTATTACTTAGAATTGTACAATTACATTTACATGTAGTAAAAAGTTTATCTTTACTTACTGACTTTATTTACTTTGGCACAAAAATTATTATTAATTATCAAAATTATTTTTAACACAAAAAAAAAAAAATACTTAAATCCTTTGATTAGTTCATTAACAGGTTATTTTGGTTATTTTGACAACATTATCTGGCACTCGTTTTACACTTCTTGAGAGACTTGGTAAAAGCCATGCCACTATAACTATAAGCCACGCAATGCCGCTCGGTGTAAACACACTCAATGTTCGTTTTATTTAGGAAATCAATATGCAAGTTTATTAGCTTTCCATTATTAACTAGAAAATATTCTTTGCATTAATAAATGAGAAAAACATAATTTCAGAATTTAAAATACTTGTAGAGAAATTACATTACTTATTACAACTGTAGAAATAGATAGAATCTTTTAGCTTTTAGAAATTTAAAGCTTCTTGCACAACGTGAGGAATAAATTGCACAATGATGTTAATCGATAGCTTCGTTCTTATAGAAATTCACCTATAAAATGAATCTTAGAAGTTTAAAAAATGTCTATTATGTCAAAAGTCATTACAAATTAAAGAAAGAAGATTTTGACTTCTGGTTGCTACATCTTTTTAAAAAATGTACAAAATATCTTTATCCTGGGTGCATTTAAGCAATTATCGAAAAATAGATAGATTTATAATTTTGATAGATACTGAACGCGTTCCAGACGTTCCGAAAACTTTTTACCGAAAACCGAAAGTCGATGTTATTTTGTTATCCAAATGAGAGAGATATATTCAAAACGTAAATGACAACTATAGCTTATTCTTCTATTTATATGCATTGATTATAAGGAAGGTAAATATTTTATAAAATTTTAGTTAAGGTAGTTGTGCCAAAATCGAACCTTTCTTAGGAATTGTCTAAAATTTTCAAAATATGTAGAAAATATTGTTATCTAACCATGCTCGAATTTTTAGCTTAATCGTGTATTTCTAAAGGCAAATATTTTTAATTATGTTCAGTACTTTTTGCATGGGTCTCCTATAGCTAACATGGACAATCGCCACATTATGAAGTCTAGTAATGAAACGAATCTTACCATTGTGCTAAAAAACTACAGATGTATAGTAAAATATCGTGTGGATTTTATGAAAAAAAATCAAAATTATTGTGCGTTTAGTATAAAAGATATAATATTGAAAAGAATAATATTTCTGTTCTCGCGAGACACATGGCGGGGGTATGCAGTGACGATGTGGCAACACTAAAATGATATTTCGATGATTTTGATAATACTATTTTGAGGCTATAAGTGCATCACCACCATTTTCTCTGAGAATTAAATTGCAGTCTTGCCAATATCGTTCCCATACGAACTGTGACTGTGAATGTGTGTATACGTATATTGGATGCTTCTATGTGATTATACAATCCCAGTCAAAATTTTTGACCAATGGTTAGAAGAGAACATGTGATATCTTACATCTATTTGAGCATAAACTTTTGAGTGTTTTTGCCGCGAGACAACTACCTTAATGGAATCTTATTCAAATTGTAATACATTCTCAGTCTGAAGATTAGAAAAGAAAATATGTATTATTGTATAATTGAAACTTGAAAAAAAAGGAATAACTTAATAATAATATAAAATAAAGGAAATGAACTGCACTCTTAGTTAACAATAATAACCTTCGTATTCATTCATTCATTCATTCATTCACTTTGTCTACACCTTTAATAATATTAAAAATTCAAAATGCTACTTAAAAAATTCTTGACTGTGAGGTTGAACTTATCTTTTAAATTCTATCAGCAGACTATCAGTAAAGTAAAAACTGATCTGCAAATTTTCAAATAAAAATTTATTTGCACGTTAGAAATTATTATTTTAAAAATACGTATGATTAAAAAACAAAAATTGCTTTTCATTTTACTACACTCGAATCTCCCAATAACGACGAAATTCCTTTTCTCAAATGGCACACCAATTGCGCATACGTCACATAAATTGCGCATGATATAGCCGCGAGGCTTAGTCGTTAGGGTTAGGTAGGAATATACGTGTTAGCAGGGTTCGAAACCCAAGGCGTTTAAGATTTTTTAAGAGTGTGCGATTATGTGTGTAACATAAATTAAGTATAAATATAAATATTTGTTTGTAAATATATAATATATAATGCAGATTAATAATTTTAATGTTATAAATCATCTCTACCCGCGAAGCAAAGAAAAATAGGAATATTTTTTTTACTCTTTGAAATAGCGCGGTGTCCTTGAAATTTTCCCGAACTCCTCCGTGATTTCTATAGTCGCCTTACTGTATTCTCACCGAACTCACTTCAGAAAGTTCCTGCACTCCTTTTATGGAGTCATCAGCAATGTCACTCTGTTGGAGTCACTTTTTCCACTCCAATGAAGTTAGTTTTTTCACTCCATCCATAGGTGTCACGCAGCTCACTCCAAACTGGATAGACACGCTCACTCCAATGGACTCGTTATCCAG
>UCOK01018326.1:0-32183 GCA_900474325.1 Synergus umbraculus | reverse complement strand
CTTAAGTAAACAAATTACTTAATTGAATCAATAGTACCACATCCACTATGTGAAATAAGTGTATCTTTGACTCAAATAATATTCCCTTCAGTTTTCTGAATATTTCTTTGATTTGAATCACTCCACTTTATCCATCAAAAGAAACATTTCTTTAAAGTAAAAAAATTAATACTTAAAGGAACATATTATACTTCATTTGATCAATGAACTGTTTTATTGAAACAAGAGTATCAACTCCACTATATGAAATAAATGTTTTTTTGAATTAAATAATATCTCCTTAAATTTTAAAAATATTTCTTTGAATCAAAGAAACCATAATACTTGATTCAGGCATTAGTCAATTGTTAAATTTACAAAGCATAGTTTTTAATTCAAATTTTCGATAACATCGAAGTAAAGAAATATTTCTTTGAGTACAAAAGTTAGACTCAACAAAATTAGGTTCTTCCTCTCAAAGAAATCAATTCTTTGTCTTAATAATCTAAGACTCCGAAATTAGGAAATTATTTCTTTGACTCAATGAACAAATTTTTTGACTCTAAACAAAATACAATAAAATCACGTAAATGATTCCTTTGACTGAAAGCAATGGACCCAAAGAAATACATTTCTTTGGATCCAAAAAATTTTTTTCTCAGTGGATAAGGTACCGTTTGTTGGCTAGTATTTTCGTAATTAGGAGCGAAGATAACCCATGGTTTAGTTTACATTAACTGTATCTACTGAAATCGGCTCCTTTCGTAAGGCTCAACATACACCGAAAGTCGAATTTTTGTAAACTAAACCATGGATTATTTTCGCTCCTTATCACGAAAATAATATAGCGAGTAGTAATGAAAGTAAATAAACCTTAATAAATAAACCGAAGAGAAAGACTGCAGTAAATCTTATACCTATAATAATAAATAAACTTGAGAGAGAGGAATGGTAAGTATAGGCTGATGGGGGAAATTTGGGGAGTGACTAGGTACTATTCGCAACTAATCAGTGGCTCCTGATGTTACGGAGTCCTGCAGATAATCTACCCGAACTCCCTGTGAACCATACAACTTTTATCCGAAACATTTTTCGAATACTTTGCAGTTTCGAATGTATACCCCGCCTTCTAAATTAAAATGGTACACCCTGTATAAAATTTCTTTTGAAATTCCGAAAAATGTCTTAAAAATCTTTTGAAATTTCTCAAAATCATTATAAATCCTACTACAAATTCCACGAAAAACTTATTTAAATCCCCTGAAATTTATCGAAACTTTTTGAAATTTCTTAAAATTCTACAAAATTTAAAAATCACATAAATCTTATGAAATCCTTTAAAATTCCATGATTGTCACGATCATGAATGTCAGTTGAAATTCTACCCTCGTATCACTAAATTATAAAACTTCGTCTCATAGTGTATCTTCTTAAAACATAGAATTATTAAAACAAAAATAAAATGAGAAAGAGAATTCGAGATTTTATGGAACTCAATACACAAAATTTTAAAAAAGTTAATTTTTTTTTAGATAAATAGCGTTAAAAGTCGACTGCGGTAAAAACCGTGAATTTCATCGACATTTCGCTTTGTTTTTGTTGGTTTTTAGGTCACGTTTCTAATAGCATAAAAACTAATATATAACTTTTCAAGAAAGACAATTTTATCGATTTTTTGAAAAAAAATATAGAAACTTTATGCTTGAGTGGAAATTACACGATTTCTCCTTATTTAAAGTTGTGTGCTAATTAGAATTCGTCTATAGACATACCGCAGTCAGAAAAATCTATATGGAGGAAGTGATTGGATTATATTAGCTATAAGACTACCTCTTTTGCTTCGACTTGGTAATCTAGACAGAAACGTCTAGACCCCTAAACCTCTAGACAGAGCCCGAATGGATATTCTAATCAGAAGCTTGAGAAATCTGAACTAACCTATAATAGTAATTTATTTACTTTATAAAGTAACTGACGGTGGACGGTGGTCAGTGCGAAATGGATCGTAAAAAACGTGCACAGGAACAACCAAGGGTCATAGATAAAAAAGACATAGATCCTTAAAGTAGGGCTACCACATGTGTAAAGCAGGTTCGAAGGACAAAAAAACACAAAGAAAAAAACACAAACCATACTGATTGTTTTCCATTTCTTCCACTCTTGTTGATCTTCTGAAAGCAAGCACAGCAGACCAAAGAAATGGGCTAATATGCACAAAAACGCCGAAAATAAATAAAATTAAACGAAATTTATCCTTACTAAAAAGAAGGACATTTCGGTTGTGCGAAGAACTCCGAAGGACAAGACTAAAAAGGAATTTTGACAGCCGTGCTTAAACAAATTAATCAGAATAAACAGAATCGACCAATATCATCGGATCTTTCAAATAAAGAAGAAGAAATAGAAGTTGAGTATGTTTTTTGTGTATCTACTTTTGAAGATGAAATATAGGTTTACATAATAAATATTCAATTTTGTACTCACACTGCTGCTTGGAAAAAAATGCTACCAAGATATCAAAAATTATATAATGCTAATATTTGTTGAGTATAACATGAAGAAACTAAAATTTGATAGGGATTAGGTACACTAGGGTGGTCCTTATTTACTCTTGGTGGTTTTTTTTTCGATTCTCTTTGGTTTCACCCCCCTATTTTGTTATAATGACCAAAAAACATATCCAAGCAAAAAAAAATGTTCGTTTAGATCTGTTTTTTAACATGGTCTAAAAATCACAATTGCACAGAACCAAAGAATTCCGATGAAATATAAAAAAAATACCTGCATTTGAAGTTGGAAGGTACTTTTCCCCATGTTAATTGCATAAGAAACTGAATGTTTTGAGGTACGTGTTAATATTAACCGATTTCGTTAAAATTTGGTGGAAATCATTTTTTTGGTCATTATAACAAAATAGGGGGGTGAGACCAAGAAGAATCGAAAATCGAAAAATAAGGACCACCCTAAGGTACACTCTTGAGATAATCCGATCAAATTCTCCTGACCTAAATTTCTTCCCGGGTGTTTTTCGCAAAATTTGTATGTAACTAACTGGTGAAGTAGTATAAACAAACAATTATTATTTATTTATGTGTCAATTGTCACCACCCGGATGGGGCAAAAAATTGTCCAATGTATGCTTTTATGTATTTTTTCCGCAAAAACAGATGGTGTTCAAACTTTCTAAATCGAAATGTGTGGTGGAATTTTAGAGAATTTTTAAGGGGGTATCCTCATATAAATCGATCGAAAAATCAATTTTCTTTATTGCATAAATCGAAAGTACAACATTTCAAGAATACCCTGTAAAAATTTTAGAATGAAATTCGAAACGGTTTGGCTTCTAAAGCGATTTTCGCAAAAAGCCTTAAAAGAGCGCGCGGAGCCACGCGGTACTAAAGAAGCTCGATTGGCGAAAACAATGAGAGAAGACATTGAAAAAGACCTTTTTTATGGTATAGGCATAGCTGATTAGTGTCGAATTGAATAAATAGCTGTAAGTAGAGAAAAAATCCAATATTCCGTCAACTTTAATCGCTTTTTTCTCGAAAAGTTATTTTTCAGATTTTCCGAATTTGCGAACACGATTACTCAGTGAGTTTTCAACCTAAACAAATTTTAAAACAAAACCACTTTAAAGGGAATTAAATTCTCTAGTCTGTAAACCTCTATTTTGTTAAAAAATTTTTTTATATTTGAAATTGAGGTTCACAGACTAGGAATTAGTGTTATAAAGCTAAAAAAATTTGGGTCCCATTTTTCAGACAAACCTAGCAAGCGTGAGTGTCCGCAAATTCATCCCAAAAAAAGAAACATCACAACTTCAACAGGTCACCAGCAGAGTATTTATGACAATTATTTCATAAATACATTTTTTTACTTCTTCGAATTGTTAATAAAATGCTCTCAAAATTTCAATAAAAAATATCTTATAGTTTTTTCAAAAAAAAATTCATAAAGTTCACGTTCATTTTTCGCCGTTTATATGAGGATAATATCCCCATAAGCCAATAAAAAAAAAAAAATGGTATTTTCCTGGTTATGCCGCGGCACACTTCAATTGTTAAACCTTATTTTCATTCTGAACTTGTGTCAAGTGATATGTATTACAACGGTTTATTTTATTGTCATCATACATCGATCCTTCCCAAATTAACATCACTCCAAATTTTCATATTATATAGTTTATTTGAGAGAGTTATTATCAAAGAGCAAAAAATAATCATCCATTGATACAACGATAATCTACAACTATTTACAGTAATTGTCTCTTTTCAATTTCAAATTTTTTTTCCCTGAAATTTCCATGACTTTACTAATATTTGGCCATACACTCTGCTTCACTTTTCAAATCATGAATAGAAAACTATTATCAAGTCGTTATAGTCCAACTATCGTTAACTTCTATTTTTATAATTTTCCTAAATGAAACGCATTTTTCTTATGGCAAAAGAATCCTCGTGATGGAAGTATAGGATATTGCAGAGTATCATAAACTTCCAAATATTTCAGAAAGCAAGAAAACACTTTTCCCAGATTTCTTCTCAGACATAGCTAATGAAGAAAAATGAAAGCAATAAACGACCAATCGAGATACAATTACGTTCCTTTTTCCTCGCCCAATAAATTAAAGAAGCGAATAGGCTGCCATATTTTATTGGCATCTGCTCTTTTCGACGCACCTGAGATAAATGTCGGTGATAAATTCGGGTAAGTAATAGATGATGTCTCGAGAAAACTGAACCTTCGCTTTTCTAATCTTCGCACCTTTCGATCAGGGGCGTGGGAAGGAAGGTTTAAAAGAAACCCTTGCAAAGAATGGTAAGCGATGCGATGGTGGTTGCCAAGGGAAAATTCTCTTCATTGGTGTCGATCGGTCTTCATTAACCAGCAAAAACTGTCCGTCTTTGACTTCATCAACTGCCCCGAAAACGATAAGAGTTTGCGATGTCAGTCTGAATAGTGTAAGCTTGAAGATCGATCTTTGGCGATAGGGTAAATTAACAGGATGCTTGAATTAATTCGCAGTGAATGACCCAAGAACCCATCCATCTTGATGCTCCCGGAAGCTCTTTAAGTGTACGTCCTGGACCCGTTGTGGTCTAACTTGTCTTTATAATTACCACATCCACTGCCACATCCATTGCTACATCCACCTTCACACTGTCTCACCCTCGCAGCACTGAGATGCTCAAACCCCAGAACCATTATCTCGCAAGATATTCAATTATGAGGCGTCGGAACTACCTATAGCTACCATTCGTCTCTAAAATTCAGCTTACCTGCCCTAAAGGAAGCCTCCCTTTTCTGTACTATCTTCTCATTAGAAAATTGAACGTATCTACGTCATTTCCTCGATGCCGAAAAGTAATGATTTAATCCGAATACAGAAAAATAATAGAGAAATTCTAAAAAAAATTTTTGACCTTGAAAATTTGTAATGAAATTGATATTTTTTGGAAAAAAATCGTTTAGTGATTACCACGTAAATTAATGTAGGTCAAGAAACCAAATAGCGAATTCAAATTTCAAGAATAAACGCGATTTTACTAAAAATCAAGGTCAAATTTCAAAGGTCAAAACATTTCTTTTTGAATATCTCCATAATTTTTCTATATTTGGCAAATACCCCTTCACGTAATGCCGATTTCAAGTTACACGATTTTGAGACAAAATATCACAAGAGCGTTCATTTAGTCCATTAGCACTACACCCATCAAACCCAGGGTGAATTAATTTCTTATTGCAAGAAAAATAATAAAATATAACTATACTGGTCACTCAGTTCCAGTTCACTCAGTTGTAGTATTCCTAGAACTTGGGTTCGCTCCCAAACTTAGATAAGGGGAGGGAGGAGTCGAGAGGGAGGCGCCGCCAGCTCGGCAGTACCGTAGCTACAAAGGGTACAGTACCCGAAGTCAGTTTTCACTGTGGTTCACTCAGTCCACTCATTCGCGGAAAGTAACCAATCAGATGCAACCCTTTAAAAGCAACCAATCAACCATTTGCTCCATGCGCGACGCATGAGCATCAATGCATTTATGAACTGAAAGTGCAATATCGAAATAGTAATTATAATACTCTTATTGAAATTTCGTGTATTCTAAATGATAAACAAGATTCGTAAAATGATTATTTATTTTAAATGAAAATTAAAAGTTTCGTACGACTTTCAAAAAATGTTTGACCAAATTTACAATTGCGCAGAAATTAATTATTTACCTTTAAATTAATTATCATTTAATACATTGCCCAATACTTTTCATAAATAATATTGAATAATTAATTATTGATTTGAACAAGTTTTTGGTTATATTATTGTCATTTTTAAATGGGCGGCCACTTTTGTACATGTGTTCATACTAGCGCCACGCACAGGAAGTTCAGGCGAGTGTACTTCCTGAAAAATTTTCTTATTTTGCGTTATATTACTTTGGTCTCCTTATGTCTATTCTCCATGCTTGAAACGGTCAAGACGTCTTTGATAGAGGGAAAACTTCCCTTCGGAAAAAGACCGAAACCAGCCTGGTTGACAAAGTTCGATACCTCGCGTTACCCCGTATAGAGTTAGTAGTTTAGTTGTCTAAAAGTGTAAAAGGTAAATAGTCCTATGCACATTGGTCACTTTTGAGATTAAATTTTCCGCTTAAAAATACCACCTTAATTAGGGCGCAGGGAGGTTGGTTACGTATATGAATATTACGGAAAATTCCATCACCGTTGTGAATCATCTACCAAATACTGAAAGTCGATAATAGAATTGTTAACTCGAATCTTAAAACGAGTTGGAACTTTTGTTATAAAAATAAGATTTGGATTTATGTGAGAAACGGATAGGAATAAAGAAGAGGCTTGATATTTCGCTTTTGCTTCATTCGGTAAAAAAATTCGGTATTTGTGTTCTTCGTGAAAACAAGTTAATTTAGTGAAGGTGGAAAGAGAAGGTTGTCCGTATAACAGAAAAGTGTACGTGTTTGCAAAATCAAAAAAGACTAGATTTACTTTACGTAACGCAAAAAAAAAAAAAAAAAATTCCAGCCCAATTATGGGAAACCAACGACAAGTGAGAGAAGTTCTCTTAATTTCCTCTTAACTGTTAGTTTTAAGGAAGATTAACGGTGAGAACGCATGTATGATATTTTTATATTCTGATCTTTCTTGTTTTTATAATTCATAAAAAATATAAACTACTGAAAGAATACGAACTATTTTTTAATAAATTACTTTTGAATTTTGAATAAAATTCCCTGGTGTATTCTTTTATCAATTCCCAGAAATTGCAATTTCTTTCAAATAGATATAGGTCCCCGGATGGGGATAGATGTGTGACGATGTGATTGCCCACATACAATAAAATAAACAAACTCACTTGAGTTTGGCAGTTTAGCGCCTCCGCGTTCTAAATTAAATTTCCTTTCAGCACGAATATTAAAAGAAAGAATAAAATTTAATTCTGGTGTGTAACATATAAATACGTACATACATCCGGACAATTGATTAGAACGTTGTATTAAACATTTTTCAACTGAGGAAAATTTAATTATAAAATTTTTTAAATATTGGAAAATGTAACGTCTGCAAAACTTCCTCTATGAGGAGGCTAAAATGCTCAGTTTCTTAGAAAAAACTTTGTCTAAAAAGAAAATATCAATAGACGGGAGAAGTTTTTTTTAGCAAAGAAAGTCTTTTATCATGAATGATGTGTTTTATGAAAGGCGATGAAAGTTTGAGGAAGAGCAATTTCAAGTTTGTCCGCCTGCATTCTAATCTCATGAGACTATTCAAAATTCAACCTTGTACTATGGCTTAGTTGTATGAAGGGCCTTTGATCCCTTTTATACCGCGCCCGCAAAATTAATGTTTTCTTCCCTCAAACAATTTCTAAGTTCGTTGTGTGCCTCGGCGCCTCGAGCGCTGCAGTATCTCCGATCTCTATCGACTTATACGAAGTGTCCGGGGATAAAGGCTATACCACCAGGCTTTGAGAATAATCCTATGACGATGAAAACCGAATCCTTCCTGTCCCTCAAATTCGTTCTCACCAGGAAAATAATGAAGAGCATTTATCTGCCTCGGAAAAAATCTGCCACGTATACGATAAAGTTATAGAAAAAATACTGACATCGTATTCATTGATTGTGATTTTCATCAGAATTAAATATTAAGTTACTTTATTTTATGATGAAGTTTTCCTTGAAATTGCTCTATTTTAATCTAAATTTACTTATTTAAATTATTTAAATAACTTTCTGTTTGCAATTAGTTTTAAGACCTCAGAGCCCTTAAACTAGTGAAGGTTAAATAAACAATTTAAGACGACAACTAGCGCTCTAATTAGCATAAAACTGAAGACTTAATTCTTAAACTTGATCCAAAAGCTTTAATCATTCTTAAACTAACTTAAGAGTTTTCCATCTCCTTTAAAGTAGAATTACAGCCCTCCGAACGAGATATTTTAGCAGAACAGGGACCTTTAATTTGGTAGTGCCGGAGTAATTGAAAGCTCAAAATGCTGTGGAAAAACTAGACGTAAATTTACTCGTGTAACAACATAAGTAACATCAAGCTATTTCACGCAACAGAAGAATGAGTACATTTACCAAGACTAGGAGGAGCAAAAACTCTCGAGTGGGACAGAACCAGCAAAAACTGACTTTGATGACAGAATCCTCCGGCGCCAGTGCAATTAACTCAGTTTATCAGACCCTCTGCTAAGCTGAACGGCTGATATCCACTCTTTAGTTCAGCAATCTAATTAGGAGCTAGAAACGAGGAAGCGGTTGTAAGGGTCCTGGGAAAATTATGGTGCTTAACTTGGGGTTAATTCGCTCCGGACGCAAGAAGATTTCGGCGAAAATCCGATTGCTAAAATCCGACAGAGACATACATATATTAAGAGGGAATCTATGGCTCCGTCAAAAACAAGATCAAGAATTAATTTCCATGTGATGTAATTATGATTTTACGTATTTATTATGTATTTACTTAATATAAGTTCGCTCTGTTTATTTAATATCTCAATTGTTGAATAAGTTAGTTGAATTAGGAAGAAGAAAGATCGATTGATTAATATCCTGGCATTATTTCTTAAACTTGAATGCTTTAAAGAGAAACGGAAATTAGTTAATTATGTGAGAACGAATTTGAAACTCGAGAAAATAGCAAGTTGCCGACTTTCTCGATTCGATAACTTTTCCACTCTTTTCTTGTGCACCCAGAATCCCACTAAATTGGGTGTAACTGATTGCTCGATTCGACAATTCGTTCGGGTCAGTTTCATAAAAAGTTATTGGTTCGCATACCAACGAGAAGAATTCAGTTAAAGTAAATTCGTCATACTGAGTGACAGTTGTTCGAAAAGTGAATAAATGGAGCAAATATAGGTTCTGGAAGATGTTTCAATATTTAGGTACCTAGATCCAGATTTTAAAAAGTTTCGAATATTATCGTTTAAAAGTTCTCGGGTACGAAATCTTAAAAATCAAGGCAGTTAAACGTTTCACACGGTGAACCAGAACTGGCAGCAATGATCAACTCCTCAGTGGATAGAATAGACATACTCACACTATGTGGTTCTCTTCATCCCAAGAGACTATTTCGGTGACAACAAGGGTACCGGAAGTCAACGCGGTGCTCTTGGTGTTTGTGGTTGCATTTGTAACAAGTACTAAATGCCTCCAATCGCCCTTGTCACCTTGTTTCTGTGGTAAGATCAAAAGGAATGCTGTTCCATCCTTGCTAAAGACCGGAGGTTCAAATTGATCGACCCAGCCTTCCGCCTCGTAATAAGATAGAACCTTTAAGCAGCAAAAGAACACTCAGATTGTAATTTTGCAAAAATTCATTGTTGCCATCGTTATTATTGAATATATTATTCATATATTAATTAAAAATGGTCAAACACAATATCAAATATTAAATATCAAGTACGATTTAATTAACTACATAACTCCGAGAGTGCCTTCTCTTTTCAATTATATTTACACTATGTTCTGCATTACATGTCGCTTTACATTTTTTGTAATTATAGATGCATTCGCCAATATTTGCAGACAAATAATTCAAATACTGATATTAAAATGGTATTTCATTAATTGGTATCACCTATGCTTCTCATTGACATTTGTTAAACAGAAATATACTTAAAATAATAAGAAATAATCGTAAGATTTACGAACCGTTGTACACTGTTGAGTGAGGACATCGCACAGATGGAAATAGGCTTCGTTCTGAACTCTGTTCATCCAAGTTGCAGAGACGAGGTTGTCTGTTGGAAAAGCAACTGCCGAAAGAATAGTCTGCTTATTTTGCAGGTGAGGAGGATTTTCTATTTCGATTGGAGTTGTTCCATTATTTATTACGATATCCTCCAAATCAACGTAATACAACTTCACAGTTGGATTAGTTGTGCCACTCTGAAACAAAAAATATAGCAAAGATGAATATAACAGACGTCACGCGAATATTAAGTTATACAGACAAATTCTAAAAGTATTCAGCAACATAGAGAATATAAAAGGAAAGTTATTACATTAATATAATATATTGTAGAGAGATTTCCATTTTAATTTAACTGCAAATATTAACAACAAGTTTTACTTTGTTAATTGTCTTCTTTTTAGTCAAACATAGTGCAATCAAGAGTTCGCTTCTTTAACGAAATGAAGTGGAGTTCCCGTTATTTGAAATGTGAATAATTTCAAACTCTAACTTAACGCATTTACAATCTCCAGGGAGTACAGGAAGAACTATAGTAAATGGGTTGTGGATGTGCCTAAGGGGAAGTAACTGTTTACTTTGAACTTTTCAAAGCTGCCTTTGAAGAATTTTCTTCTACAACATTCTCGATGATTTTGTCTTTTTGCACGTTACCCATAGTAGTAGAGTTCTATCAAACTAATTCAATTTCTCTTTGATATTGCAGTTCATATTTCAATGTATTGCATCCACTTTATTTAAGATATTTTAGTTACACTTAAAGCCCCTAGCCCTAAATATAATACATAAACAAATCGGATCTAGGGGTCAAATTAAATGGCCTTTACTATGTTGTCATCCTCATGTCTTCACTCATAGTCTGTAATATTATATTATGCATCAAGGGATACATACAGGCGTTTTTTGTCGATATCATACCTCTACAAAAATTTTGCTTGCGCAATATTTTGCGCAATGGAAATGAGTAAAAGATTTTCCGCTTTGCAAGCAGAACAATTTCTTGGCGGGAAGTTTTGAATTATAATTTTGTTTTCTTTATTATAAAATATAAAAATTGCATTGGATAAAGAAAAAAGGAAAAAACCACTATATTACTTAAATCAAAATTTTCCAGTGCAATTTTTATATTTTATAATAAAGAAAACAAAATTATAATTCAAAACTTCCCGCCAAGAAGTTGTTCCGCTTGCGCAAGCAAAATTTTTGCAGAGGTATGATATCACCTTTACCTTTTAATTAACTTCATGCGTAGTGCGCTAACCTTATTGGTCAATTCATATATACATGCGATAGTAAAGATTGTAAATTGTTGAAATTTGTTCAAAATGAAAAAATAGATGAAAAGAAAATATTAAGATAGAGATTACACTCAGAGAAAAAGTTGGGTTGATTCAATAAAACAGTTTGTTTAACCTAGTTTGTTTGTTGCAACTAAAAAATTTGGTCAACGCAACTAAACATTTGGTTCCTTTGAAAAAACGCAACAATTTCATATGGTCAATTCAAAGTAATTATTTGTTTGAGCATGTTTGGTTGATTCAACCAAATAAATGTGTTGAACGAAACATATTATTTATTCGAAAATGATTTTGGTTAGTGTAAAAAAATAATTTGGTTGATTCAACCAAATAATTTCATTAACTAGCTACAAAAAACCGACATTACCGACGCGACGCGTACTATCAACCAAACTTTATTAAACAAAAAATTTAGTTGAATCAACCAAACATTTGATTGACCATATAACCATGCATTTATTTGGTTGATTCAACCAAATTTTTTTTGAATCAACCAAACTTTTTTCTGAGTGTACACTCGATGGTCCCAATATTAACGTTCCCAATATTAACTGCATTATGTTTTTAATATTAACCAGCATGGACCTAAAATCTCACTTGAAACCACTCTGCATGCGTTGCGCTCCGACATCTGATTCGTCTCTATTGGCGCACAGTTTAAAATGCTAAAAAATATTATTTTATGTGCAATACGCATGCGTAATTGATGTATAGAGAAAGAAAAAGTAAAAAAAAAAAAGTTAAATTATAATTCATTGATGTATAAATCCCTTATAATTTATGTATAATATACCATAATTTTAATTTATACTCGTGTTCTAATTAGCCTTTTAAAATCTTTCAAGCTTATCTGTCCACAACGTCCTATACAAATGTAAAATCGTAAAAGTATTTCTTTATTGTACGATTAAAAAAAAATCATTTTTAGAATTGAAAAAGTGTCTATCTACATTCCATATGTTATTATTGACTTCGCTTTTGTCGAGACTATTGAATTCAAAGGAAATTGCTCAGGGAGTTCAATTCGCGAATGTTTCTCGCGATTAACTTCTTGGATCGTTAGCTTTTACGACAATGCATCCACTTTCCAGGAACTGTTCTCTGAGGGCTTCAACAATTTTTTACGTTGGTCTTTTATGCATAATAATGCTAGTCTCTAAATTATCAACTTGTGGTATTAAAGTGTCACATCAAAGTATAAAATAGCTCAGCTTAATTTACTTTCAGGAGCATAATTGCACACAGCTTTTCCTTTTTTTGCTCACCGTAAGTACCTTGTATAACCATGAAAATAATGTAAATGACTAAACAATAGTTCTCTACGTGGTTTGATGAATATGCATTTCACGCTACGAATCTTTAATTAAATGCCGCGCTGAATCAAAGGCATGTTATCATCACTTGAACCAATTCTCAAAGCACTCTTGTATACATAAATTGTCAAGGAGTTTAAACAATCTTGCCGAGTGTAGAGTGTAGATTAAATAGCAAAGACATTCCTCGAGCTGTATAATTCCAGAATGAGTGACATACGAATATTGCGGCACGTTTTCCCTGTTTCAGGACAAATTCCTAGGAAATTCCACACAAGGCCAAGTAACATTTACTCCAGAAAGAGCTTTTACTTGGTTTATTATACGCAATCAACGAATGTTTTGGCTACTGCTTACATCATCTCATCGTCTCTTTTTACATTTTCATCAGAGAAGGTATTAGATTTGTGTAAAACTTGATCCCCATCACCCCCTTTTTTTTTTTTTTTGTCAAATATCCACGTTTTGTGATTCCCTGAACCCAATTGTAAAGGGAGACCAATGGAGATACGATTGTAATCTTTGTATCGTTGATTTTCTCGGAAACTATCAATCCCAAAGAAAAATGCTTCAAACAAAAAATGTATATTTCGGAGAGATATGGTTAAAATATTTTTTTTAATTTTACATATTAGCAAAGATAATAGCAAAAAACCATATTTTTATGGTTTTCACCATAAAAACCCTTTAACGGCCAGTGGGACACATACATCCCACGTATGTGTCCCACTGGCCGTTAAAGGGTTAAACAAAATCAGAGAGACCGATCGCGTTTTTACGCATTTGAAATATTTTATGTCATTATAGGCTTACTGCACACTTCATGCGTAACCAGTAGTTACGCTGACCTCAGAAATTATTAAGGTGACGCTATGAAGTTAGCTGAAATGCATGTTCTTTTTATAATAGGAGATACACTCAGCCTTCGGTTTGAATCAATCTCAGTTTATTGGGTTCATAGAATTTGCGTCGGTCGCATATTTATATAAAGGGAACGAATGGTTATCTAAACTTCGAGAGAGAGGCTCAGAAAGAGTTGTCTCTCTCTGTCCCTTAGGGACCGTGACTATGGACAGTAGCGCAACTTGTTTACGTTTGGAAGATACTCGTTTTACTCCTAATCGGATTAGAGAGATACTGAAAACGATTATTATACTGAGGGTTGAGTCTACGTTTTTTCCAGTGCAAACATTAAACTCTTTTAATTGAATCATTCAGTAACTGAATTTCTTTTATTCTCCTCTTTCCTGGCAATATAAAATTTATAAGTAATCGCCGAGAAAGAGAAATTAAAGAGGAAAAGAGTATGGAACTACATGAAACATCTTTCCTCTTTAAGAAAGATCCCTCATTGTTTTCCCTACGTTACTAGGTAAATCGAAGTTTTATTTACGTTATCGATCGTCTTTCAGGTGCACGTGGTGAAAATACAGAGACTAGACACAAGATACCCTGGGGATACGAATTTAGGATTTGAAGGTACATAGTGTGGAGTCTAAGAAACTGAAACCACCTCCTCGTTGCGTTGGAAAGAGAAAAGGTAAGCTCGAGAGAGCTACCTATCATCCACCGCAGGGAATCACTTTCAAAATCACATTAAAGTGCACCTCACTCTTCCTTTTATATACGCAAAAACGTATCTCTCTCTCTCTCTCTCTCTCTCTCTCTCTAGATTTATTACTACTCATTCCACCTCAAAATGCGTTCATTGCATGAATGAGGGAGAATTCTATTATCCAGTAACGATCGCGCTACTGAAATTGGCTACCGAATCGCTCGCCAAGACGAGGTCGTAAAGCATCGAAATTGTCAACTACGTCTCGATTGAGATCGAGCGGACATCTTGTTAAGGGTTCAATGTATTTTCAATCCGATTGAGGACAAGTGTCTTATTCCGGAAAATTTCCTTCGCCTTTATATTATTACTCTTCGCTTTGAAAATAGACAAGACTAAATTATTTAGTCTTTTGACTTTTATTTATTTTGACTTAAATTAACTTTTAGTTTTAAGAGGGTTGAATAGAAATATCCGGATTTATTTTAATATTAGAAATTTGCTTTAAAAAGATTTCTATTTTATTTAAGTTTCAACGATAGAAATTCAATATGTAGATGTATTGGGCAGATTGGGGAAATTTGTAAAAGAAATAAAGTACATTTTGTCAAATGATAGTCAGATCATTAAATAGAGTCAAAAGTAATATGAGAGTCCATTATTAGAATCAATATACGTTAATCTAGAGTAAAAATGAATAATCGGCTATAATATGACAAAGTATTTACTGAAATCTGGATTGAGAAAATAAATTTAAACCACTTACAGAAGTATGAGATATGGCAGAAATAAAAATAGCGAACTTTGTAATGAAATATACATAAAAATCAGCATAATTGTATAATTAAATATCACAATATAAAATATAGAACATACGTATGAACATTCATACAATTAAACATAATAGAATTTGCAATGGGCGAAGACAACACATGTGGCAGATTGCCACATGTATTGGCAATTTATTGGCAATGGTCTTCGCAATGTATTATATAAATGAAATGTCTCAATAGGCGAAAACCATTCAATAGAATCAAGAAACATTATGAAATTAATATTTACAAGTGGCAAATACAAAATATCAATATAAGAAGACGATTTGCTGCTAGTAACAGTAGCAATAATCGCATACTAGAAACATCAATAGATAGTTAGAGCGGTGGAGACATCGCATTGAGAATTCTGGTTCAGCAATTTACAGATGGTCAAGGAATCGTAAAAACGGAAAGGATCATTTCGGGAGCTTCCCCATCGTCTACAAATAAAGCACACATCTACATGGTAATTAGCACTACCGATCACCTTTTATACGCGAAATAATTCAAGGAAGAAAGATCAGGAAACATATCTCTAAGATCTACTCTGCAGAGTACGAAAGCGTGGCGCGAATTATGCCACATTAAACATTTTAAAAATTTCTTGGATTCATTTTAAAGGAAAATTTCTTTATAATCTATAAAACCTTATTCGTATAATTAAAAAATTATTCCCTTGAATTTTGCGAGGACATAAAGTTGGCGCAAAAAAAGTTGGACATATTTGAATATTGCTTCCTCATAGAGGAAGCTTTGTAGTGGTGACAAAATCCAGTTTCCTAAAAAAAGTTTTTTTTGAACATATTTCAAGGGCAATATATCTAATATGATGATCTGAAAAAATGTCTGGATGTATGTGTGTGTGTGCGTGTGTGTGTGTCACGATCCAGAAAATTTTGCATAGTTATTCCACTATATACCGAGTTGAATTTCTTACAAGGGTTTAACAAAATATTTAATTTTACAAGTTTTATATACTTTTATAATTTTCGTAAAATTCATTTTTCCAATATAACTTCTCAAATATTGAAAATTTAAAGCTGATGTAACGAAAATGAAGATTCCTTTCATCGAGACGAACCGATTGACCTATATGATTAATGTATTTCATTAAAAAATAAGGAAGTTATGTTTATTTATAATTTTGGAAGTTAATTTTTCGCTCTATGTTTTCAAATAATCAAAATTTTGAGTTGACGTAAGGAAAATGAATATTCTTTATGTCGAGACGAATCGATTCACCTAAAAGATTAATGCATTTTATAAAAAAATAAGAAAGTTATGCTTTATTGTAATTTTCGAAAATGAACTTTTTGAATATAACTTCTCAAGTAATCAAAATGTAATGCTGATGTAAAGAATACTTAATGATTTCTCTATGAGGAAGCAAAGTGCTCATTGAATGAGTATAAAAGTTGATACAACTTGACAGCTAGTTTTTCGTGTAGAGATAACTATTTTATTATTATTATTATTATTATTATTATTATAGGAAGGTATAGACGAGAATAGGCATAAGATAAAAAGGAATAGAAAAGTAGGGATTGAAAAAGATAGAAGCGCATTGAGTTTGACAAGGAAATAGAAAGGGATATACAAGACTATGTGGGAGACAGGAAGGAATAGAGAAGTGGTGATTGAAGGAGATAAGAGCGATTTTGAGTAACAAGGAGGTAGATAGAAAGAGATAGATTGTGTTAGGCGAGAGATAAATAGACAGAGAAGTGCGGATTCAAGGAGAGAGAGCAAAATTGGATTGCAAATGAGAGAGAAAGAGATAGATGGGAAGAGACAATAGATTGAAAGAGGTAGATAAATGTAAATTGAAAGAAATAGGCGTGGATGTAGATAAGCAGGAATAGATAAAAAATAGATAAAAAGGAATAGAAAAGAGGAGATTCAAAAAGATAAGCGTTGATGTGGATTATTATGGTGATAGAAAGAGATAGGCGGGTATAGGCGAAAGGTAGATGTCGATAAACGATCTTTATTCTTTTTTATCTTACGGATAGAAAGAGATAGAAAAGGATAGGATTCATATCTATTTACTATTTACAGCAGGACGCTATAACTGGGTTACTCATCTCGTGGTTTGTGAAAATTTTTTTCTCGAAGTCACCACGGCCAAACGATCCCTACCTTACCGACTTAGCTTTTTTTCAAAATTTCTACTCAAATTAAATTTTAAAACACAAGTTAGTGGCTCATTTCCCATATCCCAAAGTTTGAAAGCGATATATCATTTCGTTTGGCCGTGGTGACTTCGAAAAAAAATTTTCATTAAATCGGTAAAATACGTGTCGTCTAAAATCTTTTGGAAAACAATATATTTTATCTGCAAATGATTCTATGACTTGAACGTGAAATGTACGTGTTGACTGTTGAGCCTGTATGATTTGTAGTGAATTCAACTTTAATAATAACAGAAATTAATTGGAAAGAATTTCTAGATATTGTTCAAACTTTTACCATGGTCAGTAATACTTCGTATTAGTATTCAGGATATCATAAGGTTTTTATTATCCTATAATTTGTCAAGCTTGCATTTATCTAGACGTAATATCACGCACATTTACAAGTTATACGAGACCATAAACAGTTGCAGTAAAATTGTTAAGATTAAATAAAGGTTAGAGTATGAAGGGGTGGAATGTCAGAAATGTCATAAAATTTCAACTTAAGTAACTGAAAGATATTGTAGTATTATACGATCGTAATATTTCTTCTATAAGCACTAACATAGTTTTCAAGAGCAACAACTGTTCACTAATGTTGAAGCTGTAAAAGCAATTTTAACGTGGAAATCTAATGGAAGTTCTTTTTTCCTTTCAACGAATCTCATGTACTTCAAAAACAATTTTCTTTCGAGATAAAAGTTCGAAATTCTTTAGGAAAAGCTAGTTTAAGGTGTTTTAAGGTTTCAATTAGGATTTTATTTAGTTACTTATTTTACCATGATAAAAATCATTTTGTGCTTTTTATACTCATCCGACATTGCATCAAGATTTCTCGTTTCCTTTACGTTTGCTTAACATACCAATGGCTTACACTCGCGAATTGACTTTTAAATTACGTAAGTTCGAAAGCAGATAATTTTTGTCGCTCGACCAACTTTAGATGATGAAGGGTGATGAAATAGAGAAGGAGGAGGAAACTCAAGGAAAAATTTGCATAGAAGTTGGAGCACTTATCTTTTCTGTGGAATTTTTCAACAAACTGGCTTTTCATTTTCATATATGACAAGGATGACATTAATAAAGGTTCATAAAAAGACTTTGATGATATGAGAAAAATCTTGGTAAAACGGTTTCCTTCCCCACTTTCTTAAATTTTTTTTAGCGTTTTTATGCCTCGCATGCTTTCCCTTTAAATCTTCTGAGAGTGTAGCTAAAGCAAAGGCAACGTTTCTTTGCACAGAGAAGAGACTTTTGCTTAGCAAGGTGCGCCGACGTTAAAAATTTCAATGAGCAACAAATCCTAAATTCCTTCCGTGCTTTTACGTCGCAAACGAGAAAATGTTGGCAGAAGAAGAGGAAAATGATTAGCTATGTAGGATTTTGGAATACCGAGCATTACATTATAATTTGAAAGTATAATAAGTTGGAAGACCTTCTAAGGTCTATATTAATTAAATATATAATATTCTATATGAAATTTAAATATTTAAAATAGTAGAAGTAGGTTTGCAGTGATGCTTTTGTTATTACCTTCTTATCTTTAAAGATAGAGTGAATTTGGATGAACTTTTGTTTTATTATTAGATTTTTGTAATCGTTACATTTTCCAATATTTTTAAAATGGTTTAATTAAACTTTCCTCACTTGATAAATGTCTAATGCAACATTCTAATCAATTGTCCGGATGTATTTGTGTGACTCTGTATGTATGGATGTATGGATGTCGCCGATTTTTGTCGCCCAATTAACTTAAAGACAGTTGTATATAAACTGATGAAATTTGTAAGGTATATTGGCTCCACTCATATCTCAAAACGTGCCAAAGGATTTTTCAAAATATTCAATTAAAAATGTTTATATACATTTAGAATTTTTTTAAAAATGGTTTTTTCGACAATAACATCTCAAATATTCAAAATTCAAAGCTTATGGTGTAAAGGAGATAAAGATTCCTTGCATCGAGACGAATCGATTGACCAGCAGGATTAGTGTTTTTAATTGAATATTAATGAAATTATGATTATTCTTAAGGGCATGTATTACTTACCCGATCCCTACTTTACCGACATTTTTTCTCTGTCTGGTCCCAAATATTGACATTTAAAAAAAAATTTTTTTCTTTTTACAAAAATCTAAGACCAGACAAACATACATTAGCATATTTTCTTTAATTTTATAAATTTTCAATTTGATATCTTTATAAATATAGACGTAGCATTACAGAGAAAAAAATGTCGGTAAGGTAGGGATCGGATAAGTAATACATGCCCTTAATTTTGAAAATTTTTCACTTTTTGTATATTGGTTCAAATAAAAACACTAATCCTAAAGATAAATCGATTCGTCTCGACGCAAGGTATCTATGAATGATGAGATCGAAAGATTCTTTGTTTCGAGAAAAAAGAACTATATATATTTTTAAATATTGAGGCAAATCGTTAATGCTTCCTCTATGAGGAAGAAAATTCATTTTCATAGGATCAAAATTGAAAATTCACCTTTCGATGCCTCCATAGAGGATTGAAAGTAGCAGTTTCAACCCTAGGGTTGAAATGAAAAAGCAACTGAAGAGAAGGCATCAAAAAGTGTGATTTTTCAATTTATGTTATGAAAAATAGTATTCGTAACATGGGGAAAGACGACAATTTCACGAGTGTGATATCTGCCCTGGCTACGCTCGGGCAGCTAACTTCACACTCGTGAAATTGTCGCCTTTCGCTCTTTGTCACGTAAAATACTATTGCAACTTCATCATAATGAGGAAGCATAGATCTCAAATATGAGCACAGAAAATATAGATAATAATATATTTCTAGCGAAATCCAAAATCGAGAGTCTCGATTTTGATCAAATTCAAATCTAATCAAATTACTCTCTTTCAAATGTCACGCAACGTTTGCGCAGTCAACGCAGGCATTGTTATCAAATGCAATTTGAGAGAGTTCCTCGTTAGATTTAAGAGGAATTTGGTTAGATTTGGGAAGATTAGATTTGAGAGAGTCGAGTGTAATATAAAAATGATTAGATTTTAAAGTAAATCAACGTGATCTGACTGAAAAGTAATCGTTGCTTAAGAAACTATGCGGGTGATAGTTTAGATAGTTTTTTAGATTGTTTTCTTTTTTTAGAAAAAAAAAAAACTGCGCTCTAACGCGTTTTTTATAAAGGAAAATGCACGATTAAAATTCAAATATAAGGTAAAATACATATTATAATAAAATATATTTTGTTTAGGCGAATATTTTATCAATGCTCTATATCCTTGGAAATAATTTAATTGAAGTTCATTAAAACAGTTAATTAATGCGTGTTTGCCAAAAAGTGCACCTACGCCAAATTATCCTACTTTGTTTGGTAATGTGGCGCGTGTTTCGATTTCAATTCATAATTATTGAATAAACAAATAATTATGAATACAAAGTAAAATTTAATAGAAATAAGATAAATATATATATATTTAATATTATTAAAATAGTTGAGGGATTATATCTGCTGAAATTTCAAGAAATAATATTTTTTAACAGTGCAGAATAGTACATTTCCAAAAAATTGTATAAGTTTTCACGTAACTTCTGTAACTTTGTACTTGTTATTAGCAACTCTGAAAATAAAAACAAAAGCGAATCAAAGATAACTTTTCATCTGAAAAAGAAAATGCGTTAATATTTGAAATTTGGAACGCGCCACATTAGCTACCGCGCCGCATTCGTTGCCGCTCCCCTATCTACCATATTATTGCTAGAATAAAACATTGAAGAGAAGTTTGCAGACTCACCTTTGGATAATGAATGGGGATGACAGTTGTGTATTGGAAAGACATGCTGCCTGGATATCCATAAAAGGGGATGCTCATTATTGGTGTATTCTTGTCGTCGAAGTAGCCGAAGGCCAATTTAGTACCACTCGGAGAGAACCATAGTGCCTTGTTAGAGCCGAATACTTCCTCTGAAACAGATGGACGTCACATACAGATGTAGATCGATGTCATAAAAGCAATATACAACACTTCGTTAAATTTCGATTTCTTTTTCCTTGTTAAGAAACACAGTTTTATCACTGGAAATATAACAAAAGAAATAATAATAATAGAAATAATCCCGTGTAGAAATTGTGACCGGGATCGGGCCGGATTCTGGCCGGGTTGCCCGGATTACCCGGTCAAATCCCGGATACAAATAGGGTAACCCGGTCGAAAACCGGCCTGTTTTTGGCAATGTAATATATAATGAAAAATTAAAAAAAAATTTCTGTTTTACGTATAATCTCTCACAGTCATTTACACATATAATCGCATGAAAAAACGCTTTGAAAAATCGCACACGCTGGGGACTTGAATCCCCCGACGACCCTAACATCCTAAACCCTAGTCTAAACCTAATACGCCCGCTTAGACATCGTCGACAAAACCTCAGCCTAGCTTTATCTCTGAAAAGTTAAATATAATTGCGAGGAATATATTTATATTTTTTAATTTTTTGTTTGTTTTACAAATTTTATAGATAGGTGGATTTAAAAATGTTTAATTTTCAAATTTTTAATTGATCTCTTATAAAAAAAATCCCATAAAACTTTATTCACAAATTTGTATTATTCTATTATTTGTTATTTATATTACAAAAATTATTTAATTACAGTATTTTAAAATTATGTTTCAAAAAATGTTTTTATTTGCAAAAATTGCAATTAGGAAATTTAGTTTTATAATACTAAATAATTGCTAAATTATTTGTGGCCAGTTTGGCCTGACCGGATCCTTGTGGGAACCCGATCAGATCCTGGCCAGGCAATTTTAAAATATTAAACCGGATTAAGACAGGTGTTGCCGGGTTGGCCCGACTGGATCCCGGTGGGAACCCGTTCCGATCCCAGCTGGGTAATTTTGAAGTACTAAACCAGGCTAAGTCAGGTGTGGCCCGGTTTGGCCCGACCGGATCCTGGTCGGAACCCGGTCCGATCCCGGTCGGGTTACTATCCCGGTTTGACCCGGTCGGATTCCGGCTAGAAACCTTCTTTTGGTCGGGTCAAACCGGAATATTTCTACACGGGATGTGGACATTTTACAAGAATTAATCAAAGTTACTGACAATGAGAAAAACAACTATTTAACAAGAAAAGAGATTGCAAACTTGGAGGTTAAAAAATATTTTAAATCTTTAACAACTCCAATTTACAGGTTTATTAATATTGGATTCGAAATCTATAAAATTATAATTTTAAAAGTTTCTACCTTTTCGATATGAGACAAATAGTTTCCATTTCTATTTAATATCTTTTGTTACGACAATTCGAAAACTTCCAGACTGGAATTTTCACTGATTGGTGGAAACAAGACTTGGATCTCTTTATGTATACTACACAATCAGTATAAGATAGCAATAATTGTGGAAATCTTTCATTAGAGAGTGTAGTTTCTATTCTTTAGTTGTATCTATTTAAATTTGAAAGACCTTCCCACTTTGAAACTGTTCAAATTTAAGGCAATAAGTTTGAAAGCTTCCAAGCTTAGGCCATAAGATGTTGAAGAAATTTCAAGATTGAAAATTTTCGTTCATAAAATAAAATGAGTGACGAGGAAGTGATGAGGCATGAATGATTAATATGCAATTTCCTGAGTAAATGTTGAGTAATTTGAGGTAGTTTCTTTCGATTCCTTTTAAACCTGAATTTCTGTTTGATATACAATTCTGTCTAAGCTATTGGGCCACACGTACAAAACTCCTCAGAGGCAATGCTAAAATTAAATTGCAAAGATGCGACGGAAGCAGCGCGTCTTGACTTCTCCGAGTCCCAGCGGAAACCAACAAGGGGTGAGTCAGGGGTTTGTGCACTTTCGGATGGGGTTGATGGAGAGAATCCTGAGAAAACTCGGGGGAAAAGACTGGCGCGACTATGTGTCTCCTTCTCCCACAAGTAGTAATGGTGCCTTCGACCAAAATGGCACGTGTGGTATTATGAAACTTGACAAAAGTGAAAAATAAAAGATTCTAACTTGCTCACAGCTAAATGCACTCATGTATATGCAACTGTACTTTTCTACTCACAAATTTCTCTCCAGAACTTTCAGCAGAAATGACGTTCCTGTCAGAAAAAAACCACTTCTTTTATATTCCTTAATATATGTATATATTATATGCTATTTTAAAACCCGTGCAGAAATTTTTATGGGGTTCTGACAGGGTTCCTGATGGGTTTTCCCCACTTCTGATGTAGCCCTAATCAGGTTAAATGGCTAAAGGCTCGTAAGGTTTTGGCAGAATATTGCCCTACTTAAGGAAAACTGGCTAGGGCCTTGTCAGTTTAGTGAAGAAATTTCCTAGTAAATACCCCACCTATTAGGAAAAACTGGTCAATAATAATAACCCAAGAACTATTATGCGAATTAATTATTCACAATATATGATTATTAAACCACTTAATTTTCTAAAAACAATAGTCCTATTTTAAAAAAGAAGTATTAATTATATAGAAACAATAATTGATTTTAAGAAATTTTTTTTAAATTTCAAAATCGTGATTTCAAGGAAGTTAAGGAGCTTTCAAGAAATTTTAAGTGATTCTACCAAAAATGTAAGGATTTTCAAGAGCTTGCAAAATATATAAAAATTATAAGATATCGTAAAGGACTTTAAGAGACTTTAGTTATTTTAAGTTTTAGTTAATTTAATTTCAAGTGATTTTAAGGAATTATTTAAGAAGGTTTCAAGAAATTTAAAGTGATTCTAGGTAATTTAAAAGGATTTTAAGATATTTTCTAAGATTTCAAAGATATCAAGGTTTCCTAAAGGATTTCAGAAGAATTTCAAGCGAAAGATAGATGGATAGATAGATAGATAGATTTCAAGTTGTTTTAAAGAATTTAAAATTAATTTAAACATTTTGTGTTAATTTTTTCAAAGAATTTTAAATGATATTGAACATTTTTAAAAGATTGTAAAAGAATATCCAAGAATTTTAAAGGATTTTAAATGTTTTCATAGGAAGTTTAAGGCGATTTCGAGAGATTTTAAGTGATTTAAAAAAGTTTTTAAAGAATTCCGAAAAAAGATCATAATACTTTCAGTATTTTCAATTATTTAAACACTTGTAAATATTGTAAGGGATTTTTAATGAGGTTAAAGAATGTCAAAGGATTTTAAAAAAAAACATGAATAAATAAAGGAATTTTCAAGAAATTTCAATTATTAAAACATGCTAAAGGATTTCTAAAGATTTCAAGTAATTTTACGGAATTTTAAAATATTCAAAAAAGTTTTAAAATTTCAAGTAATTTGTCAATAAAAAATGTTTTAGTATTTTTTAATATTTGTTAAACCTCTTGAAGTATATTGAAATTACTAAAAACTCTTGTAATTTTTTGAAATCCCTTTGAATCTCTAGTTATTCAAAATTATGAAAATAATATAATCATAAAATGCAGTTTAATAATAATTTTCATGAAAACCTGTTTATAATTTCTAGAAATATATTTTTCCGTGTTTGTCAACAATATACAAATTATTAAATTTTTCAATATATAAATATAATCATCTTTTATATTTTCATAAATAATCAAGTGTGAAAAATGTTGGGATTTCCCTACTTATACCCAATGTTTTATTTCAACGTGAAAAACTCTTCGATACCCTGTTTCAGTATCAATAAATTCCTATTAATGAGGTATTACTTGTACCTACTGATAAAAAAAATGCCTAATGTTATTAAAATATAATTTTATCGAAAATAGAAATGCCGACCTGGGCCTCGTCAGAACCCTATTTTAAATAGGGCTAAATGCTTCAATTGCTGCACGGAAATAAGAATCTTTTTGAAATTCTAAAATTTATTCAAAATTAGAATTTGTTTCTCTGATGTAAGGGCGAAGTCATCCAAGGTCCATTTCAAAGTTATAAAACTATAATTTAATTTTTTACTTACTTGTTGTAAGTCTGATTGATATTATTCAATATATATCATCCTTTCCCTGACCCCTTTCTATGTTAAGTAAGTCAGCTTATTATCTAATTTATAATATTAAGATTTTCCGAATAATTAATTTTATGTTTGAATTTAACATACATACTCTTTTGGTTATATTAGAATTAATTTAGTGTAATAAAATAACCTCTCGTCTAACAAAATGTTTGTGAACTGTTTTAACTTTGACAATTTATAGCTATGGCAGAACGAAATCGAATCAATTGATCTACATTGCGAGCAAAGTTGATGCAACTTTACAGTAAACTGGGATATGGAACCGTATAAAGTTATTTTTGCTATTATAATGCGATCTATAGTTTTCTCTATTCGAATACAACTTTAGCATTAAATTTAAAGAGACTTTTGAACATCGCACTGCTATTGTGAGATTCTCCAGGTGATAAGATGCCCAGAGGAACTATTCTTCTAACATTCTTGGAACGTTGGTATAGCCTCATGAAGTCTCAGTAGTCAAGTTGCTTTGGGGCAGACGCGTCTGACCCGACAGGGGCTTACTACTTGCCTCGACTGTCGCCTGCATCCTTTCGAGTTTCAAGCATCCCTTCCTACATCTGTGTAATTACCTAACGTATGTCTGTACATTCCTAAGGCAAATACTTGAAACGGTCGAGTGTTCGCTTCAAAAAACAGGACATTTTTTACGTTTATTTATATCTCTAGATCCGTAAAATTCCTCGGACTTGTCGTTGAAACTTATATATACATTATATGTAAAAATGAAATTAGGAGTATAGTTTTATCTGTTTTTGTTAGCCTCATTTAACATTCAAGTATTATATTTCCACATTATGGTCTAAATTTTTTTCCATATCTCTCAGTTGCAGAAAAATAATGGAATTTGAGTAGGAAGCTAATTAAAATGTTTAATATACATATATGTAGTTGGGCTAAGTTAATTACATTTTTAAGTTTATTCTCTCTTCAATTTCATTCTTTCTAGGAGGAAAATATTAGCTCTGTTTTACAAAAAATTTCTTCAAATTTTACGTTACTTCGTAATCAGCAGACTGAAATTCTTTGAAGTATTTTATAAATGTTTTTGACTAATGTTATTGGCCGTATTTCATGTTGTGTAAATGTGAAAGAGAACGAAAGACGTAAACTGTAACATGTGCCAAAAACTTTTCAGCATCTTGTAGTTTATTTCACGTCAGCTCGGGAGTTTCTCGCTGACAACGCCTATATCCCTTTCTGGTTCACCCCAAACAGTTGAAGGATTTTCTGTGGTGGATTTTGAAATAAAGGCTGATTTACATGTCTTGTTCACGTCAGCACATGGAATTGGTTCACGATTCCGAAAACGTGAACCTAGTACACTATATGTGTACGAATTCTCCGTTTGGGAATAAATTTATGTGCTTTTCTGTATTGAATTTAACTTTCTCATTTTTCACTCTTTTTATCTTGCAGCAAAATTTATGATTTACTTACTCATACAGCCAGAATAAACATTTGGTGATTTCTCTTTTAAACATAAGCACTTATTATATAGGTATCTGCAGACAGACAATTTATTTTAGTTTGGGTCCTGCTTATGGGTAATTAAACGAGACAATTATAATTTAATGCCGGGCACACTTGATGCATTAATTATATACGTTTAATCGTCATGTCTGAAAATTCGAGAAAATCAGAAATAGAGAAATATTCGAAAGACGACAATATGCTACGCTGACACATCGCGTTTAGCTTTGTCAACGCTAAACGTGGGTGGGGTGACATCCCGTTTGTACTCGAAGGATTAAATTAACCGTAGGTCGTTTCGCGTCAAGGCTCACGTTAAACCGCCAAAGCGCTCAGTTAGATTTGGTGCAGGAACTTCACCTAGCTCCCGTATACTGTGGTTACAAGTTCCAATCCCATATGAGTATGATATAGTCAAATTCAGAGAAACTCATGTTAATATAAGTGACATATGTCAAGATCTATTGTGTCTTTCCTATGACAGGTAAAATAAATATGTGGCATTGTCACTATTTTGATAAAAGAAAAAGATCGAAAGGCTTCCAATATTGGTGTCAACCCCGTGGAGAGTAAAGAGATAGAAAGAGATAGAAAGTGGATAGGAAGAGATAGAACTTTTCTATGTCTTTCAAGTATTAGCCGCCGATTTGCATCCACAAAACGCTATCTCTTTCTATCCATTACTGTATCTCCGTGTCCGGTGATGTCTATCTCTACAGAGACAAAATTTTAATTTCTTTCTATTTCTAAATCTATATCTCCTTTGCCAGAAATTGTTATATGTATCTGTCTATCCCTACGGGGAAAATAGCAATATCTTTTGAAATGTATATTAAAGATTTTCAAAATTTCATTCATTTGATTTTTATTATTACTAGCACGCACTTTTTGCTAGTAGAAAAAATAATTTAGAATTTCTATAGTTTTTGAAATATAATTTGGTAAAATTCCTTTAAATTTCGTAAATTCACTTGATATTTCTTAAAATTACTCCAAATCCCATTAAGGAGGAACATGCGCAACTTTTGAATCATGTGAACGTTTGTAACAAATTTCATAAATAAACTAATATGCGGAAGTCAGTCAACATTTTGACTTCATAGTAGTCAGCTGTAGTATTTGTGAATATTCAAAAATCGTCTGCTAAATCGGCTACATCTTCTGCTCCAAAGGAAATGCAGGTTGCAACGTTGCCACGTTTCTTTAGTTTTATTCGTTTTATTTGTTCACAACTGATTTTTTGAGCTTCAAAGTTAATTTATAAAAAATTGAACCCGGGTAGATATCAATTTTTTATTTTTTCCGAGACAAGTAAGGTTCATTCTTTAATAAAAATAGTTTTTTGAGTCTTTAAGTTGGATATTCGAAGAGAAATCTTCAGTTATGTGATTCTGCTAGGTTAGTTTCATAAGATACAATGTTAATTAAAAAGCTTATATTTTTTATACCAAACGGTAAACAATTCAAAAACATTCTAAATGACACGGAATTAATATAACTTAAACATATTTCAAGGGCATTCCAAAATCGTGGATTTTACCTGGCGCATATTCCTCCTTAACCCATTAACGTCAAAAAGACACATTTTTGAAGTACCCTTTCCTGCAAGATATTTCACTATGAAAACGTAGGACAAAAAATTGAAAAGGTACCTTACCTACTATTTTCGAGTGTACTCTTTCCGATGGTGCTATCTAGATTTCAAAAAATTACGTTTTTTCACAAGATTTTTGCAAAATAATGTAAAAAACCCAGGATTTTCCATACCTTTTTTTTTTCTTTCTACACTTTCGATGTCTTATCATATTAGTAGGAAATTATGAAACAACCTAATTGCGTCCTCGATTGTTGTCGTTTCCAACGGTGTTATTATTTTTGTTTTTATCATTGTTTAAATTTTCAAAATAACGGTAAAACCGATTGACAAATTGTAAAATTTTTCGACTAATTAATTTTTGCGATTAAAACACGCATTTTATATCGAAAGTGCAAGTTCTATATAGTTACTATGGTTTTTCGGATCGCTTATTACGAATTTGCTATTGTTTTTGCAAAATTAATTTGTTTAAACAAATTATTGCAAAAAATGATGATTTTAAAAAAATTATTGCAGAATCGTGATCTACGGGAAAAAAATATTTTGAAAACGTATATAGATAATTTTAATTATTTAAACAATTGTGCAAATTATTAATAAATATCTTTTTTTCACACCAAATATGTTGTTTGTTCTTTTCATGAGGTTGAGTGGACCTCAAATAGGCGGGATCTTGGGAATTATATTCTTTATTTGATGACAAACAAACCACAAATGAAATTCGAAAACAAGTTCGTTATACGAAGAATGCGAGACTGTACTCTACAGAGGTCTAATTCAGGTCGCAATTCAGTTTCCGGCCAAGTATCATCCGCTACGTCATCAGCCCTCGCCGCACAGTGTTTAAAAATTGGAAAGTACTCTTCATAATCGCCTACAGGTCGTATTTCTTAACCGAATTGAATCTTTTTTTTTTTTTTTTTGAAATGCTCAACGTACAATTTTGAAGAGAATTTTGGATTTCGATTTTTTAATTTTTTCCACAGAGCAACAATATGTAAACAAATATAGTGACAAAATTGGCCATTTCAACTTTCGGAATTTTTATCTCAAGAAAAAATATAGATAAAAACTCACTATAAGCCAGAATTATTGCCCCTGCATTCATAGAACAGAATTAAATCAAAAAATATTTAACTTAATTAATATAAACAATTTTTATAAACAAATTCCTATGAGTGTTTTTTTTCATGGAAAAATTTTTTTTCTTGACGCTAATTACAAATATATTTCATAAGAGTTATGTTTTGTAACAAAAAGTTAGCATTAGTTAATAATTATCATTTTCATAAATATTTTTATAAACAAATTCTTTATAATTAAGATTTTCTCATATTTAAATTTATTTATCTGACCGAAAGTGATTCACAATCCTCTTTAGAGCCATTTATATACTAAAAGCTTCATAAATAAACAATATAAAATGTTAATAACAATTTAATTTAAAAATTCCCCCAATCGGCCGTTTCATTGTGGAAAAAAACGGGATTTTCTTCAATTATTATAATAATTAACATTTATTGCGATGACTAACCAACGAAATTAAGTAATAAATAATTTACAAGTTTGTTATAAACAATAAAAAAACTAAAATTGATCATTTTCACTCGTAAAAGGGACGGTTTTCCACTGAAATTATTCAGCAATAAGCTAACAGTGATTGCAAAATTAAATGTGGAGCATTAGATAATAACTTGCGTAATTGTTATTAACAATTTTCATAACAATCAATTAACGATCAATTTTAGTTTTTTTATTGTTTATAACAAACTTGTAAATTATTTATTACTTAATTTCGTTGGTTAGTCATCGCAATAAATGTTAATTATTATAATAATTGAAGAAAATCCCGTTTTTTTCCACAATGAAACGGCCGATTGGGGGAATTTTTAAATTAAATTGTTATTAACATTTTATATTGTTTATTTATGAAGCTTTTAGTATATAAATGGCTCTAAAGAGGATTGTGAATCACTTTCGGTCAGATAAATAAATTTAAATATGAGAAAATCTTAATTATAAAGAATTTGTTTATAAAAATTGTTTATATTAATTAAGTTAAATATTTTTTGATTTAATTCTGATCTATGAATGCAGGGGCAATAATTCTGGCTTATAGTGAGTTTTTATCTATATTTTTTCTTGAGATAAAAATTCCGAAAGTTGAAATGGCCAATTTTGTCACTATATTTGTTTACATATTGTTGCTCTGTGGAAAAAATTAAAAAATCGAAATCCAAAATTCTCTTCAAAATTGTACGTTGAGCATTTCAAAAAAAAAAAAAAAAAAGATTCAATTCGGTTAAGAAATACCTTTAGGCGGTTATGAAGAGTACTTTCCAATTTTTAACCACTGTGCGCCGCCTCGCTTTCCAGCCCACATGATTCGCTCGCCTAACCTTCTGGGACTAGAACTAGCTCTTTCTTTAGTCCCCCCGTAAATGACGATAGTTTTTACCCTTCAATACCCGGAAGCCATGAGCTTCCTCGTGGGGTCTACCAATCTTCGTGAGCCATGTACATCACGAAATTGTTTTATGGTTTCACTCTTTGGTCGAGCTCATCTCCGAGGCAAAAAAAGGCGAGGCGCCAAAGACCGATGCCCCGAAAAATACATTTCCCGTAGAATCTAATAAGCATGTATATCAACATACACATTACATATTACATTCATTACATTACATATCTACATACATTACATTACATACTCATACACTCAAATCCCCGAGAACAGCTGTCTATCCTCACATTAAATACTTTTTCTTTAAAACTTAAATCTTTATAAAATATTAAAATTGTCGAGAGTACTAAGTCCCAAATACCTACATACCCAGAACATTGTTACTTATGAGTTTCTGGGGTTTCAGGGTTCCTGATAACGAATTTGATATTAATTGTACAAAATTTTATTTCTTACACATTTTTTTGACAATTAATCCACCGATATTAATATAACAAAAAAATTTAAATGAAAAAAAATATTTTAAAAGAAAAAAAATTCTAAGACATTTATATCTCCTCAGATTACTACACTCATGGAAAAATTTTTTTTTTCACATTCTCATCAAAGAATATTAGATTTTTGGAAAATTGACCCCCAGATTAGTTAAATCTCCACGTTTTTAGGAGTCCTTGAATCCGAAAAACATAATTTTATGAATGTGCCTGTCTACCTGTATATCTGTCTGTCTGTCTGCGTGTGTGATAGCAGATTTTAAGTTTGTGAACGTTGGTCAGCCATTTTGGATAAAAATTCAAACAGTGGAAGAATTTGGAAGATTTTTTTTAACATTTTTTTTATTGGTGGATTAATTGTCAAAAAAATGTGTGAAAAATAAAATTTTGCACAATTAATATCAAATTCGTTATCAGGAACCCTAAAAACCCAGAAAACCATATGTAACAACATATTTGGTGTGAAAAAAAGATATTTATTAATAATTTGCACAATTGTTTAAATAATTAAAATTATCTATATACGTTTTCAAAATATTTTTTTCCCGTAGATCACGATTCTGCAATAATTTTTTAAAAATCATCATTTTTTGCAATAATTTGTTTAAACAAATTAATTTTGCAAAAACAATAGCAAATTCGTAATAAGCGATCCGAAAAACCATAGTAACTATATAGAACTTGCACTTTCGATATAAAATGCGTGTTTTAATCGCAAAAATTAATTAGTCGAAAAATTTTACAATTTGTCAATCGGTTTTACCGTTATTTTGCAAATTTAAACAATGATAAAAACAAAAATAATAACACCGTTGGAAACGACAACAATCGAGGA
>UCOK01018325.1:0-19104 GCA_900474325.1 Synergus umbraculus | reverse complement strand
TGACGGGATTGTACTTTGAACTTAAGTACATTGAGTTCCTCTTTTACGTACTCAAGGGTCAGTTTTCCATCCATTTCTGCTAAATAAGATACAGCTTGAGAAAGCTGATAGGATCCAGTGAAAAATATCGTTAAATCTTTTTCACTCATTTCTGGAAAATCCAGAATTTCATCTGCAGTAACAATTTTGAAGGGAGTTTTTCGACGTATCCATCCTTTCTCCTCTGCCTCACTAGCTAATGTATTTTCTACATCTTTTTGAGCATGCATTCTCTGCAATATTTCATTTGAAAGCTCTTTGTCAGACTGCAGCCTTTTACCGTAAGCATTGTGAAGGAATGATGCCACTCTAAAATAGATTCCAATTTTCGGTACCAACTTATTATCTATTTTATGGTCCAAAAGACGATATTTTTGTTTGAGCATACCATGAACTGCTTCAACTACCCATCGAATTTTAGTCACAAAACGTGATTCGTTGGATTCTTTTGTTGACAATTGCTTTCTTTTACCTTTTAATGCAGGCATCAGTACTTTAAAATTTTTGTCTTCCAAATCTTTAACCACATCACGAAAACCTCGATCAAGAACAAAGACATCATTCGGCCTCAGAAACTTGCATAAATTATTTGGATCATTAATTATGGTTTTCATGATATCCGCATCATTTTGGTTTGCAAGATACGGCCCAAGCATATCCACAACGTAACCATCAGTCGTACAAATAGTGAAGGGCTTACAAAGAGTAACTTTCTTCTGTCCAGAGAAAGATTTTCTTTGATACTCATTATTTGTACTTTTCTGATGACGTGCATACGTACCATCACAAATCAGAAGCAAATTATCCTGAACATCAAATAATTTTTTTGCAATTTCAGTTGTATGGTTTTCAATAAGATTATCCCTGTTGAAAGAACTTAAACCGAAACGATGTATGAGGACGTCTTTTTCAAAAGACTGAATTATACTGTCAGAATATTCCGAAATAGACTGTTCATTATCTATGCTCAATATCGAAGCTAATAGTTGATTAGAATTTCCTGTACGTAATTTAAAAAGAAACACAACAAGAGCTTGGATTACTGAACGAGATTGACTATTACGCAATGAAGTCATTAAGTCTTTTATTTCGAGAATATTTTCCCAAGATAACCCAGTAAAAACTTTAATTTGCTTTTCTGAAAGGCCGAATTCGCCGACTTTGTCAAGTAATGTAGAATCACATTTAATGGAATGAGTTTCCATTATTTTTGACAACTCTGATGCACTGAGACTTGCAGTGTTGGAATGCACTATTAAGCGGTCAAGATCTTCCTCATAAATTCGATTTTTTAGAATATGAGTTGTACAACACCGATTTCCAGGTGGTATGAAGATTTTCTTTTTAATGTATGCTTGGATTCGCGCTTCTTCAGGAATGACAGTTATATTTGGCTTCGAAAAACAAATGCAACAGTATTTATGAGTTGCAACTGTCCTCTGCATAGGCATTTCAAAGTACTCTGTTGCACAATCAGAAACATCTTTCTTGGATTTGACCTTAAATTCGACTATTGAATCATCGGAAGTCCCGTCAGAGAGAGTAAGATCTGTATCCGCGTCGCAATCAGGATCTTTAGCAGAATTGTCTCTATAAATTAAGAGTCGACATTTATTACATAGAATGTCATTGACAGCTATTTTTCTTTTAAGGCAGCGAGAGAAGGCATTTGATTCAACTTCATCTCTTACTAACTTTTTTCTACCTAAGCTTTTTTTCAGTTTAGTATTACAACCAACGCACAAGAGTTCTAGTTTTAATGTAGGCATGTTTGGATAATAGGATCGCAATAAATATTCGAATCGCAAAAGATATCCTTTTAACGTAACGTATGAACGACTATTGCTTGTACAAGGAATAAAATTCGCCTGTTAGATTGCACGTTTTCTAAAGATCAATTGTCTGAAGATCACGTTGTATTAAGATCAAGAAAAAAATGAAGCTAGCAGCGTGGATAAGCGCACGCATGAAAATCAAAAACAAGAAAAAAATTAAAAGTCACACAATGATATGCCTGGATTTGAGTCCCCTAGGTTTCTGTACTTATGAGAAAGTTGGGTTATTCCAAAACAGATGAGGGGAGCTGAGGAGTCGAGAAGAGAAGCGCCGCTAAGTCAGTTAGCTTCTGTTCGCCAAGGGAACACTGGTCATAAGCCGCTGACTTACGACATGCACGCTCCCTTGATATGTGTCTACTAACACATAATGAAATGGCAAATAATCGAAAATTACGAAGAATATTATGCAGCCTGAAAAACTTTTAGAACCATAAATAAAATGGAATGGAGTCGTATTCTAAAGTATGCGGTGGGATGGAGTGCACTATAAGAATGCGCAACTTTGCATGCGCGATTTTTATTTTTTTTAACATTGTTACCTCCCTTAAAAAAATTCAAAAAAAATATATGTTATAAAGGACATTCTAAAGATTGTTTAGGTAAAATATGAAAGTGGTCACTCGAGAACATAACCTCAAAAAAAATGTTTGAAAAATTCAAAAATTTTTTTTGACCTGTAATTTTTTACGAAAAATTTTGTAATTTTTTCTTTGAAATAGCCTCATTAGTGACTACAACATATATTTTTTTCATCAAGATCGGTTGAGCCATTTTCAAGAAAAATCACTTTTTTGATTTTTTTTCCCCCTCCATATCTCCCACAAAAATGGGAGTTTCAAGTTGAAATTTGGTGGACCTTCAAACCTTATGGAGACGAACTTGTCACATTAATTTCAGCTTTATACGTGCGGGGGCAGATTTCCCATGCTTATTCCGCTAGGCCCTTTTCGTTATTTCGTATGGTGCGAAGAACTTTGAGGCGAACTTCAGTCCTGGTCCTTGCTGAGTTCGGCGTATGGCGACCAAATCACCCTCTCTGTAAACATTGGCTTTCTTTCTTCTTTTGTTGAAACCACGTCGATTTTCTTCTTGGATTTTTTAAATGTTTTCTTTAGCCTGGAGTCGTATTTCATCACGGTTTTCTTCAAAAGAAGCGATCCATTCGTTTTCGATGAGTTCTCTTAAATTAGAGTCTTCTTTAAGACGTGCATCTACCCCGAACAACAGGTGAAATGGTGCCATGCCAAGACTTCTATGGTGTGTAGTGTTTAAATACAACTGAGCTAGATTTCAGTATTTAAACCATTCTTCAGGTTTCGGCGCTGATAACTTTGTGAGGAGTGGAATTAGCGTGCGGTTTACGCATTCCACTTGTCCGTTTGCCCTTGGGATGCCCGTCGTTGTCAGTACGTGTAAAATTTTTTTCTCAGTACAATAATCTTCGAAATCTTTCGACGTGAATGCTGTTCCTCGATCTGAAATTATTCTCCTTGGATTCCCGAAAATGACAGCTTGTTTCTTCAATCGGTCCAGCACCTCCGCTGTTGTCGTCGATCTTGTTGCATAAAGCCATGTGAATTTCGAAAAACTATCGATGACTACGAAAATATGTTTATAACTTTTCTTCGTCGTTGGCAAAGGGCCCAAATGATCAATATGGAAGGTATCCAATGGTAATTCTCCTTTGTCGATTGGATTTAAATATCCTTCTTGTCTTCCTTGTTTTTTCTCCGACAAAATACAAGATATACAGTTTCGAATGATTTTCTCAATCTTCGTACGCAGATTTGGAATCCAAAAGTCCTTTTTAATTAGAGCTTCAGTCTTGCTCACCGAAAAATGTCCTCTATCGTGTGCTTGTCTAATTATTTGAGATTGCATTCCCTTCGGAGCTACCAATCGCAAATCGTCATCAACCTCTCGAAACAGTAAACCTCTACGGATTGTATATCCGTGAGCCTGATTATTTTCAACCATCTACGTTATTCTTTGCAGTTCGGCGTCTTTATCTTGAGCTTTCTTGAGTCGTAGATTTAGTGAATCGTTGCAATCATCGATTAGTAGACACGTCGGTAATGGATTACTACTGAGAGCATCAATGTGTGTCATAATCCTACCTGGTCGATGCTCGATGGTATAATTAAAATCTTCTAAGTAAAACGCCCACCTCGCTATACGCACACAGAGATCTCTTTTGTTCATCGTCAGTGTAAATGCTCTACAATCGGTTTTTTTTTTAAACGGAATCCCTAACAAGTAAACTCTAAATTTATTAAGCGACTTAACAATCGCGAGCACTTCAAGCTCGTAGCTTGTATACTTTTCTTCGGCGGGGGTGGTTTTACCACTGGCGTAGTATACAGGGTGTAAAACCTTATCTTCGCTATTACGTTGTAACAATATCGCTCCATAACCGTATTTCGATGCATCTGTGTGCAGTTCCGTCTCTGCACCCACTCGGTATAAATTTAACACCGGCTGACTACACAGTAACATTTTTAATTGCCTAAATGCTTCGTTTTCTTTATCTGCGAAATTAAAATCTGCGTTCGCCTTTAAAAGGTTCGTTAGAAGTCGACTAATAAGAGAATATCCACGGATAAACTTCCGAAAATATCCAGTCAAACCTAAAAATCCCTGGATTTGTCGTACATTCGTTGGTTTGGGAAACCTTCTAACAGCTTCGATCTTCTTTTCGCTCGGGAAGATGCGTCCATTTTCGACAATATATCCCAAATATTCAATTTTAGTTTTAAGAAAATCGCACTTCTTCCAGTTTACGACCAAACCGTTCTCGCTCGCTGTATGAAGCACACGCTTAAGTTTTTCCAATCCACTCTCATAATCAATCGAAGGTACAATCAAATCGTCTAAATATGTTAAAAGAACTCCCTCTTGAATTAAGTCTCTAAACGCCGCATTTATGAACTTCTGAAAGACTGCTGGAGAGTTGCACAGGCCAAAAGGAACTCTTAAAAACTCATAGTGTCCGTCAGGAACAATAAATGCTGTGTATTTTTGACTAGAGTCGTCTACTGGTACGTATAAAAACCTGTTTTTTAAATCTAAAGTGCTGAACACTGTGGCACCTTGCAACTTATCCAGCTGGTCTTCAATCAGTGGTAAGGGATAGCGATCTTTAATAATTTTTCGATTTAAGAGTCGGTAATCTACACAAAGTCTTTTAGACCCATCTTTCTTAGTCGTCAAAAGAACTGGACTGGCACAATCTGAAACAGAAGGACGGATGATGTCGTCCTCGATCCATTTACGGATATGATCATTGACTTCCTCCCGTTCATGAGGAGCCAAACGTCGTGCTCTTTGATACACCGGTTCGTCATCCTTTAATACAATATTCATTTTTATGCCTAAATCGCGCGTCTTTACAGGGTTATATTCGTCAACCAGCTAACGTCATGTTTGTTTCCGTGCCTACACCACGAAATGCAATTGTCTCGTTTCGACATCGAGGTGAACCTAATTTTACAAATTCGCCCGCGCGCATAATTGTGATGTCACTACCGTTATCGAGCATTGCTGTAATCGGAAAACCGTCAATTAAAACCTCCTTATCAAATTTATTTTGTTTCGTGTGAGATACCGCGAAACTACTTTTTGGAGCAACATCTTTTTTCTTTAAACACTTTGCAGCGATGTGTCCATGCTCACCACAACTAAAACACTTCGCACCGCGCTCTTTCGTCGGACAATTTAAACTCAAGTGATCACGTTGACTGCAATTGAAACAACGTTTCGTCACCGCGTACTCTTTTCTGTCACCTGTCACATTTTTTTCGTCTCTTTTCAAATACGCACCGCTATCACTCTTATCGTACTTACGTTTACCTACGTCGCCTCTGCTGTCTGATTTCACGCCAGAATTTGACACAAAATTCCTATCAGTCAGAGATATCTCCTCAAACGCTTGCAGAAGAGATGGCAATGTCTTGAAGCCCTGTAAACGTGCTACATCTCGGAGCTGCGAGTCTGGAATTCCGTCGATTATGTAGCTCAAAACCTCGTCGTCGTCCATGGCAAGATGATTGGCGAGAATCGTCTTCTCGTGTACGTAATCGTGGAAAGTCTTCGTCTTTGTCCAAACACGCTCTTCAAATCGTCGTCGCATCGTGATTCTGTTTGGACGATGGTAAAACATCTTTCGTAGTTCGGCTAAAAGGTCGTCAGAGGGCAGTGCAATATAGGTTGGTTTAGAATGGAACCATTCCATCGCTCTGCCTTTCAACCGTATTCCAATTAAAATCTTTAAAACGTCGTCTTCTAGGTTATATGTCTGTTTTAGAAACATAACCTGTCTCTCCCACGTCTCGAACATCTCGGCATTTCCATTGAAGGGGCTTAGGAGATCCGACAACGTCGTTATATTAATTTTCGATGCTATCGAGGCTCTCGATTCGTTCGCTCTTGGTTCGGGTGTACGATCTTCGTTCGTACGCACCTGATTCTCCGCATTAGAATTCTTGGGGACATCAACTCTTCCAACTTCATGGCGTCATTCCTCAATTTGCTGTCTTTCACGAAGAAGCTGGTTTTCGCAACGGACCAAAGCTAGTTCTCGCTCTGCCAACTCCTTCTCGCGTCTATAAAGAGCAATCTCACGTTCAAGAGTCATGGAATTTCCCGATTCACTGTTCTGGACGGTGACATCGTCTATTCCCGTATCGACGTCATCGCCTTCTCTAACCCACTGGCCCGTCGGGTCGGCCATTGTTAGGCGCGTTATCAAATCGGCTTTGTTTCCACTTATACTCAGTCCTTTCGTCTTCAAAATCTCCCTTAGTCGTGGCACCGTCAAACCAAAAGTGTCACCAGCAACAGCCTCACTATTCACAGGGTGCATACTTCTTTATTTTCGAACACAGGCAATCGAAAATGTCTCACAGCGTCGACTTTAATGGTGGCAAAAAGCGCGGTTCGTCTTGCCGGACTTTTTCCTCCAACGCAGTTCGTCTCACGTCACACTCTTTACACATACGCAAACTCTCCTGATCCCGGACGAGCCCCCAAAGTTTATAGGGATCAAGATGTTAAATGAGAAGAATGCGCCATGTATTGTAAAAAGTATAAAGAGGTTTATTAAACAAGTAGCATGTTCACGTCGAGTCAATCACCTAGCTCGCCAACGACTAACTCATCGACTAGCCGTCCCTAAACACAAGTCTACCAACCTAAGAGATGTAAGGCAACCTCGCATTCCCATATTCCCTACACTTTTATTCCTAAACTTTCGTTCAAACTACAAGGTTGTTTTTCAGCAGCTGATAAATAGGATTCTGGTGTCCTTAATAACTTAGGATTCTCGAAACAAGCTTTTGAAGCCTCATTTTTGTGCATTATGCAAAACCGACCGTAATAATTTGTTGAAAATGATTCTGAATATCCAAGAGTGGAATGGACTCCTAAGTTATCTCCTAAAACAAGGGATAAAGCAAAGTAAATTTGAACAGGACCATTAGAAGTATTCACACTAATCCCTGTTGTCGCCAAAAAATTGATCTCATCTATAACTTTTTGAAATATTACTTTATTGCCGAAAATTTTCCTATCTACTGAATTAAAAATTAAGAAGAGGAATATATTTCCTAGTTTGCTTTGAAACTCTGGTGAAGAGAAGGCAAGCTTAAGTAAGTGGCACAAATTTTTCCTGGACCTCCTGCATGACTTACTTTAACATTGTCGCATTCGTAATCGTCAGTACTTAAGAAAATAGAAAGAACAATTTTCCCTGAATAATTGCTAGAAATGTTTTTCCACAGTGGTCCTTGAGTAAAATTGGAAATATTTGTTTTCTCGTTTTTCAAGAAATCCATATAAATTAAAGTTCGCTCTAGTACTGAAGGTAATTCGAAAAACCGTTTTAAAACGTCTCTCATAGGAATAAATTGAGCAAAAGCTTTTTCGGCATCTTTAATTTTTTCTCCTAAAACTGCTACCTGATCAGTAATTGATCCAAGAAATTGACTTTCAGGTAGTATAAAATTCCCGGTTTCTGAGAATGATTTAAAGCGTTTCGAGAACATATTATTCATTTCTTGAATCGAACTTTCTTCAGCATTTAAATTTACTAATTGAGTAACAACTTTTTCACGAAGTGTTTCAATTACACCGTTATTTAAAAAATCAGTGAAATTGTTAATCAAAGACTGAACTGTATTTCTTGGCAAATTATTTTTCGCGTATAACTTTCCTACAAAATTAGAGGCATGTTCATGAAGAATGTAACTGAAGCAATCTTCATTTATTTTACTATCTTCTGATTTTTGTACCATTTTAATCGCTTTTTCATACTGTTCCTACCACGATAACTGTGAATCAAGTGTCTTTCTCTCATTATCGCTCCCATTATCACTATTTTCTGAATTTGAATATTGAATTGCGTGATTTTCTTGTAAATTTCTTTCCTGTTGTGTTATAAAATCCGATTCAATTAAAGGTGATTGATCTTTATGTATTATTTTCTCCCCACCCTCGTTAGCTATGTTAGTACTTATAAGATGCTCAGACCTTACGTGTCTCCTGAAGTTTTTATAGTCATTAAAACGGCGGGTACATTCGCCAAGACACATGAAAGCGCTCAAACTATCGGCTCCAAAATGATCTTGTACATGCTTTCCAAAAACTACTTCGTATGGAAAAACTGTAGAACATTTACATCGAAATGACATGTTGATTAATACAAAAATTCGCAATTTTAATTTACTTAACAGCGTCAACGTCGCTAATCAATGTATTAATTGAGCTAGACAATGGATTATCCCACTCTGTTTCTAAACCAAAAACTGCTCTCTGCATAAATAACCAAGCTGATCTACTTTCGGGGGGATAATTAGCATGTAAAGCCATACATACTTCTAGAGATATTTTGATGGCATTAGAAAGAGATCTTGCAGCGTAATGAATATTGTTAATCACAACCATCGATGAAGATATGGAAGTTAACGGTCCCACGACGATAGCTCGAGGTTGAAAGGTCAATCCTAAGTCAGCCAATCTTTTTTTTATTTCGTTGAGTGTCGAATTAATACTGCAAACAGACTGTGGAACGTGACAAATGAGAAAATAAGTTTAAAATTAAGGAACATATAAGTTTTAAATTTTATCTATATATAAAAAAGGAAAAATATACTTGCACTTGGCACAAAAATCCTGTCTGTCTCTCAGCCACCTCTTTATGGGATTTTTCTTTTTTAATCCAACGGAGTTCTCATTTAAAAGTACAGAATCAACCTCTTCATCAGCTACATCGACAGAAACATTGCTATCTTTTTTACCAGTTGATTTTTTAGACTTTTTACAAGATTTTATTTTCTTTCGAGGTGGCTCTTGCCTATCTTGTTCAATCAGAGGCGGTGTTTCAGCCAACATATAAGGCAATATGTATAATACATGTGCATCTAATTCAGCTATAAATGAAAAAAAGATAAATTGTTAGATTTAATTACATATATTAATATATTAATATGTATGATTTTGAAATATTATGTATATTATACCCTCGTCTAAATCTTTAAATCCCCAAGTCAATTTATTCAAATCAACATCTTTCGGTTGCCTGATTGTTATAAGCAATTTTATTAGACGATTGCGAACAGTTATCCAATTCTCTTCAAAAATACCTCTATGATTCGGATATCTTCGATAGAAATCATCTGCAAGCTAGAATATATTATTTTACTTTAATCGCGTCTAATTGTTATTTTAATCGCATATTGTACTTTTAATTATAAGAGAAACGACGAAAAGCTTACTAAAGTATATCCAAGAGGTTCTTTTAAACAACGAAAGCGTTCATAATAATCGTCGATAGTTACATCTCCTAAGGTTTGTCTATAGTCGAAAGTTAAGGACCAGGCCGACACCACTTCAGGCCACGCACAGTGGGTAAAAATCGTAAAGTTCCCTTCATAATCGCCTACAGGTCGTGTTTCTTAACCGATTTGAATATTTTTTTTTTAAATGTTCAGCGTTCAATTTTGAAGAGAATTGTGGATTTCGATTTTTTAATTTTTTCCACAGAACAACAATATATAAACAAATATAGTGACAAAATTGGCCATTTCAACTTTCGGAATTTTTATCTCAAAAAAAATATAGATAAAAACTCATTATCAGCCAGAAGTATTGCCCCTGCATTCATTGAACAAAATTAAATAAAAAAATATTTAACTTAATTATTATAAATAATTTTTATAAACAAATTCCTATGAGTGTTTTTTTTTCATGGAAAAAATTTTTTTCTTGACGCTAATTGCAAATATATTTCATAAGAGTCATATTTTGTAACAAAAAATTAGTATTAGTTAATAATCATCATATTTATAAACATTTTTATAAACAAATTCTTTATAATTGAGATTTTCTCACATTTAAATTTATTTTTCTGACCGAAAGTGATTCACAATCCTCTTTAGAGCCATTTATATACTTAAATTGTTCTATTAGTTCATCTAATTCTTGATCAAGTTCAACTTCCACTTTTTCCCATTCAGTCTTTAAGGATGCAATGAAAAGATCTGAGATCTGAGAATTCGAATCCAAGAATGATTCAAGTTCTGACTCGTAATTGATTTATACTAAATTTCTTATAATAATCCCATTATTATTATAAATATCGAATATTTATTTGATTCAATACAATTGAAGAAAAAAAAAATTGCAGATTTAACCGATTGTTATCAAAATTGTTAATAACAATTACGCAAGTTATTATCTAGTGCTCCACATTCAATTTTAAAATCACTGTTAGCTTATTGCCGAATAATTTCAGTGGAAAACCGTCCTTTTTACAAGTGAAAATGATCAATTTTAGTTTTTTTTATTGTTTATAACAATCTTGTAAATTATTTATTACTTAATTTCGTTGGTTAGTTATCGCAACTAATATTATATATTATAATAATTTAAGAAAATCCCATTTTTTTCCACAATGAAACGGCCAATTGGGGGAATTGTTTAATTAAATTGTTATTAACATTTTATATTGTTTATTTATAAAGATTTAAGTATATAAATGGCTCTAAAGAGGATTGTGAATCACTTTCGGTCAGAAAAATAAATTTAAATGTGAGAAAATCTCAATTATAAAGAATTTGTTTATAAAAATGTTTATAAATATGATAATTATTAACTAATACTAATTTTTTGTTACAAAATATGACTCTTATGAAATATATTTGCAATTAGCGTCAAGAAAAAGTTTTTTCCATGAAAAAAAACACTCATAGGAATTTGTTTATAAAAATTATTTATAATAATTAAGTTAAATATTTTTTTATTTAATTTTGTTCAATGAATGCAGGGGCAATACTTCTGGCTGATAGTGAGTTTTTATCTATATTTTTTTTTGAGATAAAAATTCCGAAAGTTGAAATGGCCAATTTTGTCATTATATTTGTTTATATATTGTTATTCTGTGGAAAAAATTAAAAAATCGAAATCCACAATTCTCTTCAAAATTGAACGCTGAACATTTTAAAAAAAAATATTCAAATCGGTTAAGAAATACGACCTGTAGGCGATTATGAAGGAAACTTTACGATTTTTACCCACTGTGCCACGGTGCAATACTATACTTTCTATAAACTCTTTTGCTTTCTCAATTTCTTGGGAAAGAGCTGAAATAAATATAGAAGTCAGTAAAATGCATAGAGGAGATGGCTCGAATTTGATATACCAACTCCTTTTCGATGGATTGTCGGGACTCTATCAACCGAAATTCGATCAACAATAGGTCATTCGAAAGGTTATTTAATTACCTTTCGGATGGTTCTATTGATTTTTTCATATCATCAACAAGTCTTTTTGAAATAAAGATTTTCCAAAAAACGAGTTTTTCGAAAATCGGGAAATGGTGGCTCTAATTTGATATACCTATAAAAACAGCGAAATACATGAAAAATAAGCAAGTTTCCGATATAAAAATATTTATTAATAGTATTTAGGATGATACAAAGTTGTTAGGAACCTATTGATAATAGTCGCATACCCACAGAGACGATATTTCTCCGGCGCAACCACTGCGAGCCCATTCGTTACACGTAGTACACTCTAACCAAGCTTCCTTTTCGGACAAAGTGCAGGATTCATTGCAGAAAATTTTTTTTTATCATTCAGGAAGCTGAATAACGTCTAATTGTGATTTTCTGGTCCGAACTTGGAAAATAATTTTACAACAGACAAGTATATCAAATTCGAGCCACCCATGGTGTATCAAATTAGAGCCACCGGGTACAAAATTTTCATGTTTAAAAACCATAACCTCTAAATAGAAGCATCTCCATATCTACCGAGCAATACTATTCTACGAACCCTACTTTAATACTACATACAACATTTATTGAAAAAACTCCATCAACAAGATAATAAATGGATATTTAAGACTTACCTGGAATTAACTCAAGATATACGATTTTTTATTATTCTATCTCACACTTTTTGTGAAGCGAATGAAACCGTCAAACTGTCACTATTTTCCACTAATCTGAAGTGCGTTCAGATCCCACTATTACCAACCTAGTACCTGTTTTAGTTTTCCAGAAATCCAGGTGTGTCAAATTCGAGCCCTATATCAAATTCGAGCTATCTCCTCTATATTATAATGTAATAGTAATTTTTTGTGGTATATAATTTCATTACTATGCAAATATACCAATTTCATTTATTTCTGGATCTTCTGTAAACTGTCCATTAATTGATTTTTGTTTTCTGCCTCTTTTAATCAAATACTGAAGGTGGCACCACAGTTTTCCGTGAGACGACACAGCTTTCGAAAAATCAGTTTTCTTAGCATGGGGTACGTAGTACATTCCCTCCTTTTCAGTCGGAAATAAGTTGCAAATTTCTTTTGCTATTTATATATACCTGTGAGCAGGTAAATTTGAGAAATTTGTTTTTCCTTTAAATTCTCTTTGAAGAATCTCATCAACGACGTAATTCCTATTCGTGTTGGACAATATACATTTCGATTGGTATTGTTTTAGAAGATCTATTCCTGTAGGACTTGAATTAAGTATATCGAATAAACTTTCTGGTATCTGTAAAAAAAAGTAATGACACATATCATAGTATTACGAATATAAAAATATATATTTTTTTAAAATTGATTGATTTCATAGTATTTATCTTAACGCAAATATGAAAAATATTAATGTTGACTTCAAAAAATATTATTTTTAATTAAGATAACAGTCACAAAAAACGAAAGACACAGCATCGAGAATTTTATATATAAGTATGAAAATGCATACTTGATTTTCAATGAGAAAAGGATTTTTGTGAGATACCGTTGAAGATGCTGTACACTGAGATTCTAATACAGGAGATTGCAAAATTGTCGTAACGGAAGTGCCCTCTTCATGAAAATTTTCGGTATCGTTGGAATATGATTGGAAGACATTTGTAGTGGGATCTTTTGCAGGCTGTTCTGCGTCTCTTCTTGACAATGAACTGAAAATGTTCACTTCACTGTTATGAAATGCATGTGACTCGGTACAATTAATTGATGTTAGCAATTCACTATAAATGGGCATATATTTAGGCTCCTCAGATAATTGCTGTAAATTTTTTTCCATCTCAATGGTTGTCGAATTCATCTACACAAGCACCAAAATTTATAAATCAAGAATAATTATAGTCAAACACTCTAAATTACAAAAAAACTACATAAAATCAGGTATTTTAATTTAAAAAATGAAAGAGTTAATAATATAATAATATAATAATGAGAAATCAAAATCGATTATGATGAAAAGTATAAATTACTGCGACATTGGTGTGGCGGTAAAAAATTTTGAGGTTATATTCATGAGAAATTTTACTTTACTTTTCATAAAAACGCAATAAATGAAAAATATTTTGAAACATGTATGTAACTTACCTTGAATCAACACCTGAGTGAAACGAAAGTTAGAAATTTTTATGAAACACTTGCACACGACGTGGTTTTTGACACGAAAAACGACAGCGGTTGACCACGCGATGACGGTTATTTTGTTTTGTGTGGACTGTGGCGTCACTTCGCGAAGGATGCGTATTCGCACTAGGAGCAGGTCACATGATTAAAATCATCTTTTTAGAGGTAAAATTTACCATTTGAAATGATAAATTTTACATCTACATTTTTTGACGAGTTATATTGCTATTTAAAATGGTAGTAAATACCTCTTATCATTGTAATAGGACATTACTATTTTTAAATGTTAATTTTTAACTCGTCTTCGAGTTGAACCTTACTATTTAAAACTAAAGTTGGAGAGTACGATCTTCAAATGGTAATTTTTGCAACTCCGTTTAGTCAAAACCGCTCAGAAAAGTAGTTTTAATTACTTGACATATTTCATTACTTTATGTAAATGGTATTTTCAGCTATTTTACTGGCTTAGAATTATAATTAGCATAGTAATTTTGAGAAAGTGGCAAAAAATCAAAATGAAAATTGTATTTTAAGCTCCTTTTCTTGTCAAAAGTTGTAATTTATATAGTAAACATGAGTAAGTGGTAAAAATTCAAAATAAAAATAGTAGTTTATAACATTTATATCGATTTTTGTCAAAAAAAATATTAATTTGTGCCTTTTACCCGAACTCTCTTTTTTGCGTGCAGAAATGAATCCATTAGATTATTGACAAGAAGTAGCGAAACAATTGCTTCATCATACAGAGGATATTATATAGGCACATGTATTTATTGTATGTGTCCTTGTATAAATGACAAAAATCAAATCAGATGTACAATCGTCATAAAACCGCTAACTTCGATTTTTCTCCGTGTATGAAGCTAATCTAAACAAATGTATGAATATATAAAACTTTTTTCGGTGTCAGACACCATCATTTGCTGGTAATATTTGGAGAGAAGTCTGACAACAGAGTATTTAGAGAGAACTTGAGAATTTTTTTCGCGTTTTTTCTCTTATAACCAGTTTTGGGGATGAATTTAAGCTGCTGACCGGAAGAGAGAGAAATTTGGAGAGAAATCTGACAACAGAGTATTTAAAGGGAACTTTGGAATTTTTTAAAATGATTTTTTGTTTCATTACGAGCTCGGGGAATGAATTTAAGCTGCTGACGGGTGACGATATAGGGATGAAACTTTTTTTGGTATTCTCTTAAAATTCCAAAAAAATTTTTAATTCACCTCTATTCTTATATGTTACTCAAATTTTTAAATTCCTTTAAATTTAAAAAATTTGTAAACCCCTTTATTGAGTAATAGTGAGACCTGAATATGAGTGACTAACAGAGTACTATTCTGGGACGATACATAGAGTCAGTAGTCATCATACACCAAATTTTGTGGTTCATACAGAAAAGTGATTTGCGAATTTTACATACAGTTGTGCATTTCTAACAGAAGATAGGTTTTTCTTTCAAATTATTATTTTTTTTATGCAACTCAAACAGAAATTAAATTCTTGTTACATAAGGGTCATTCCATGAGATATTTACCCCTAAAGAATAGATTCGTCTAAAATATTTTTTTTTCTATTCTACAGACATAATAAACTGACACGTATTTTTTTATTTTGATGTGATATGCGAAATTGGTGAGATATTCATTTTTAAAGTCACGAAATCCGAAAAAGTACTTTTTTTCAAATATTTATTGCGCTTAAACTATTCTGTAGAAGATAACGGTATCTATTGAAAAAGTTGATGATTGCTTGTCCCTTTCGAGTACCTTTTAATGCAATAAAATAATTTGTTTATTTATATGAAAAATTTGCAATTGTTTTAAACAAATCGCATTTTCTCAGAAAAGGTTTTCGCGAAATTGATTAAATTTGGTACAAATTTACATCATAGTCTACAGCAGTTCTGATAAAAATTTCAGAGTGGTGGGCGAAATACTTTTCGAGATATGTTCGATTATGTAGTCTCGCTTCAGCTTCGACCGTAGCGTCGAGCTGAACGTATTGCGCGCCGCATACTTACGAAGTCGACGCACTAATTGAAAAATTAAAATTAAAATAAAATCACTTATTTTATATTACTCTTTGTGAACTGTATAAAAAGTTAGGATTAAAATTGAAGAATTTATATGGAATTTATATTGGAGGACTTCTTAATTATGACGAAAATGCTTTCTTGTTGCGAGTGTTTGGAATATTTTTTTTCAATAAATGGTTTTTATCACCATATGGACATCAATCATCTATCTAAACTTAAAGGGGTGTTAAACTGTGTAGAGGACGGTTGCTTACGTTTAACGGCAAACTAAAAGCTGTTGAGAGGACATTATATATGAGATCACAAATTTCCGGTCCATGCAAAGTTGACTCGTACCAAACTCTCAAGTTCAAATCATGAAAACTGTTGAAATAATATGGATGTTCCCAATTCTAGCAATTTTAATGATGTTGAAAATAATGTTTTATTGTCTGAGAATATTGATTCAAGTACAACGAGATAAATAAATTTAGAAAGCACAGTTCTTAATAAAATTTCTAAAATTGTTTGTAAAACATATGCAAATCCTTCTCTACCAAGGAATCAAGTCCAGTGTATCGTTGATGATACCAGAGATTTGCTGTCAGAGATATTTTCAGTACTAGCTCCATCTCTAATTGAGATTTGTAATAATACTGATAGTTCTGAGGTAAAGCAAGAAAAAGTTAGTTCCATGTCAGAATCAATAGTCCATCCTTTTGAAAATACACTTTCAACAGAATATCGGCGAATGAAATATGTTCAGAAGTAAACACAATAATTTTACTGTACCAGGGATAGAGAGAGAGGTGGCAAAATAAAACACAAAATATACCTTAATAATAATAATCCAAATATAATTTACCTGGCATTAAAAAACCCCCAGTGGGGAGAAAGCCTTTTACAGAACTATGTTATCACACTCACGCACAAAGAAGAAAGCAGTGCAGCTTGATCTCGGACAAAGAATGTGGAGAGCTGCCTCACACACCGGAGTGTGTGAATTTAGACAGCTCGGCCAATTGTTCACAAACCAAAACAACAATCTGAAGTCGACAGTCGCAGTACAAGATGTGGACTTCGAAACAGACTACAAGATCAAGCTAGCATTACGTAGTCGGACAATGGTCCTCGTACTCAACTCCGACATGCCTTCAATCACTCAACAAACAACACCAAATCACACAAAAGTCGAACAATATGCGAGGCATATAATCACAAAACAAAGACAGAACAGAGCACAGCTCAGAACCGTAAATTACAAGGAAGATCACAACAAAACTCAGAACAAATGTAAGCGTAGTACAAAAATGCTCTAACTCGAATGGTGTACCGAGGCGAACAAAAACCCACTCAGCGAACGCTAGCTCACGCTGCTTACGTTGGGCCAGCGCGAAACGCTCGAAAAAAATACTTGCGCGAATGTGGTGAGTTTTTTGAAGCCGATAATTATGTTTTAGGGGACCGTTATGACGAAGTGTATCGGACAGGTCGAATGATTTCAGAACGGGTTAGTGTTGCTGGTAAATATAAACCAATTCAAAAATCATAGACGCAATTTCTCTCACTTCCTGGTGTTTTAGTTGAAATTAAAATACATCATGCATATCATGAAGAAGAATACAAAAATGGAGTAATATCGAACTTCATTCAAGGAAAACTATGGAAACAGAAGCTCCAAAATTATACAGGAAAGTTCGTTATTCCGTTATTTTGGTATTTCGATGATTTTGAGGTAAATAACCTTTTAGGTTCTCACGCAAGCATTCATAAATGATGGTAACCATTATGTGTTTCGGAGAATCATTGAAGACCTGAATACCCTTCAAACTGAAGGAATCACATTAAATCTAGAAGTGAAAAAGTTTACATATGAATTGGATTGCTTCTAGCTGATAACTTGGGATTTCATAATGCCTTGGGTTTTGAAGGCAGTTTCAATAGTAATTACTACTGTCGCTTTTGCAAAATTCGAAAAGAAGTTATGCAGTTACAGTTATAGGAAAAACGAGAGGAATTAAGGAAAGTACGTGAATATTGTGAGGAGATTCCCTACCATTCCCCCGAAAGCAACTCCCCGAATGACCATTCCCTCGAAAGCCTAGTTCCCCGAACGATCATTTTCATGATACTGGGAACAGTGAGTAGGATTACGGAAAAAGGAGAGCGAGAAGTCGTTGTTTTGACATTCGTGTACGCTTTACTATCTTCTAAAGAAAAAAATCAGTACGCTTCAGTGCTTGGAGTGGTTGTTACAGCAGCAGTTGAATATGGGATAAGAAACTGCCAACCTGAAATGATAATGAGTGACTTCGAGCTTGCAATCATAAATGCTTGTAAAGAACAATTCCCCGACGTGCCAATCACTGCATGTTTTTTCCATCTTTGTCAGAGCCTATACAGAAAAATATGATTGCAGCTTTAGCATTTGTCCAATTAGTGAAGTCGAATCCTACTTCGCTCGATTAAAAGCAGAAGCACCGCAAGCGATAAAAGAGTTTGTCAACTTGTTCCGGATAGAATTAAGTATTTTTAAATGTTTACGAATTTGGTTAAAATAAGGATCGACAAATACGTCTTTTCTCCAGTGGTCTACTTTCCAAGTAAATTTAAAATAATTATACCTTCTTACAATGAATTAAGTTTCCAAAATCTAAATAACCTTTACAGTTTCTTAAGTCGAATAAATATAAGTGTTTTAATCAAACGTATTTGTCGGTTCTTATTGAAGCTAATCTGTAAAGAATAAGTCTCTTTATTTCACCGAGTTTGTCATGCAAGATAAAGACGTGGTAGGTTTGATTGTTTAGATTATAGTCATAAGATATTCTGAAAGCGAATTTAGCGAGGCGAAGTTTCCGAATCATGCGTAATCGGATAAACAGCGACGAAATTGAAACTAAAATCGACCACCAGCGTTGATTCTTAGAAACCTGTGAATATGTAACTGCGAATTATCATTTGTCATTTATCATTAACTATCTTTTATATTTGTTAGTTTTGAACTTGGATTTCTCCTTCTTTGATGTTTCTAGAATTTATCTCCGATTTTAAGTTGCATTTCTCGTTTTATTAGCCATTAAGTGATGGACAAGATCTACGGAAAGTTTGAATGTAAAAGATGCTATAAAGAGAAAACAGTTTGAAGACTTTGAATAAATTACAAAGAAATTAGTATGAATTGAAAATTAAAATCTTATTGAGATCTAGAATGTTAGAATTTAGCCGTACGCTGCGTCTCAGGGTGCATGGAAGAATCTCCATGCACACGGAGAAAAATG